>VUQH01090788.1:14579-27058 GCA_015106775.1 Etroplus canarensis
CAAAAACAAAAAAAACATATCTGTTCAGTATTCACTTTGCTGGTGTCTGCTATCACTGGCATCATTAACTGTTCCTTCTTGTAGAACTGAATACCCCTGCTGACCTTTTCTTTTTTCTAGTTTGAGATTTAGATTAATACCTGGTCTGCAAACTGTCCCACACTACGCATTCAAATAAAACTTTTTTTTCCTCATTTCCTCACTTACTTGATAAGATTTATCAAGTTGGCCACAAAATGAAAATGTCTCTTTCAGACAATCTTTCTTTGTCTTCCAGAGAGTCATAAAAATGACATTACCTTAAACTAGAGAGCCATTAGACTTTATTACTCTATTATGAGTTCTAATCCCACTGGTCTCATCACAGAGAAAGAGTCAAACCGCAAACACTATCTGACTTAGCACAGACAAATCAAACTGGGGCACTAGCGTAAAGGAATGACTCCCAATACAATAATTGAAATGAAACGCACAAACACACACACACACACACACACACACACACACACACACACACACACACACACTTACAGAGTTCAAAAGCCAGCAGACCACAAAAAGTCCTCATAGTAATAATAAAATAAGCACATAAATGTGTGGACACTGTCATGGAGAAGCCCCTAGAACCTCTAAACACTCAAGTTGTATTGTTAATGTTTTGCTGCAAAGTCAATTGATGTTGTAAAGAAAGACAAAAAAACCACAAGATATTTAATGTTTATAAATCAAACCAGGCATTGTCTAATCACCCCAGGCCTCTTGAGACTTCTTTTATGGTCAGTTTTCTGGGGGGATATGCCAGGTCTAATAAGAAGGAGTCTGAGATGTTAGAGATGTTTCACAGTCCTTGGGTTTTGGTGTTTGAATGGACTGGTTTTTTTTAAAATTCCTTTATCCTTAATATTGTTTATGCAACAATCGGTTAATATTTTGAGCCTCTGTTCTTGTTGTGTTTTGTTCTAGTCTTTGTGGTTTTTTTCCTATTTATTATTTCCCTTTTTCTCTCATCAGTGCAGTCCTCCTGTATTCTTATTCATCTGCCTTGTGTCTGCATGCCTGCTGATGAGTGTTTCTCGCTTTCTGTTGTATTTTGGTAGCTATTAATGTCTAATGTCATGTGTTCAGATTTATTTCCTCCCATGATACATTCATGATTGTTGCCCACCTCTACTCCTCTCCCTCTTGTGTCTCATTACCAAATAGTCTACATGTAAATAGTCCTGTCCTTAATTTTTTCAGTGTTGTGTCGTCTCCCTCTCTAGCTCTGTGTTTCCCTGTAATCCATGTTCTATGATCCAAGTTTTCCAGCCTTTAAGTTTTTGTTTTGGACTTTTTAATTTATCAGCCTGATTAAATACAACTCACTTTTGGTTTTACTCTCCATGCTTAGTGAGTCCTGCATTTGGGTCCACATCCCTCCACACTGCACACAGCCAAGATCCTGAGGGACGTGTTAATTTTAAGCACCTTGAGATTGTGTTCATTCACTGTTAACATCTAAATAAGAGATAAAGCTCTTCTGTGAGCTAACTTAGTATTTAAATGTTAATTCCCAGAGTGGAAGGAGCTACTGTCCATATAACTGGAGTTGCAGCTCCTCTTGGGATTGATTTTGTGTCAGACAATGGTTGTAAGCAGGCCACAGTCATTGTAATGCCAGATGCCCAACTAAAATGGAATATAGTCTGGTGTGGAGTTGTATTCTAGCTTTGATTCCTATTCTTACTGTAAAAGAAAAAAGGGAAAGCTTGGACTCTTGAATAGTTTAAAGCCCCTTCATTCCTGTTTTCATCACTCATCAATCCCTCACAGATACTGGAATGTTTGTCTGAAATACAACTCAAAAAGTTATGAATTGACTTTCATTACATTTTTTAGGGGTGGGGTGTGGTAGAAATAACAAACCATTACATTTTGGATGTGATTCAGATCACAATCCCAATCCATTTTTTTTTTATTGCTAGATTGCAGGATTGGAGCAATGCCAGAAATCTCTTTTTTGCCCCATAAATAATTGCTATTATGTTTGCATAAAAATTACAGTGTAACATTCCCAAATGGTCTACCATTCTAAAATTTGTCTAGGATGTGAGTAGCATTCTGGATCACACTATCCAGAATCTTGAAATATATTGAGTTCATGAGAAAACTATGCCTGTGAGTTACCAGATAATGCTATAGACTCTGACATCAAGTTGTAGCCCAAATCCTACTGATTCAGTAGTGCGAAAAGTTTTTGCTCATCTTCATTAGCTGTCGAGCTAGATCCACAAGAAAATTCCATTCGTGAATAGTTATTTTTCTTGAATAATTTAAAAACAAAAATAACACAAATTTGCCAAATGCTACAGGTAGATTTCCCTTGTCAAGGAAACACAGTAAAGGGGTGAAAATATGGTGGTCCTTTTTTTCTTTTAAAATCATGGGGGCACTCTTTTTCAGTGGCAGAGGTTTCTGCTCTAAGAGTGCTATTAGTATTAAAATTGTTAAGATTCTTCGCATCTATATTTAAACTGGACAGTAGCTGCTAAGAAAACCAGTATGCAGTCTAAAGTGATGCAAAAAAGTATCACATTGGTTAAATCAGAATAAACTGCTGGATTTGATAGATTTTGATTTTTGACAATAACATTTGATAGCTTTGAAATCAAATAATTAAACTCTAAAAATGTTTCTATTAGTTTAGGAACATGAAATACAATTTAACCCACAAAGACCTTTTTATTTATTTTTAATTATTTTTTTTAAACCACACAAACTATTTTTATCTGCTATGGTGCCGATAAGCTCTACACCTCATTATTGCCACATCTCCCTGACAACACTATCATATCATTATCATAATTTATTAGCATTATTAATTTAAGTAGACAATATTTCAAAAAAATATCTCTGTTTCATGTTTCAAATGTATATTCTTTTTGTTTTCCTTTCTGTTTATTTTTGTTTTCAACATTTTTTTATGCACGGCAGCAGAGATTTTGCACTTTCTGCTCCATTGCTGATGTGTTTCAAATGGCCTAGCATCAGGCTACTTAACCACATCTGTGATTGTTTACATCATCAGTTTTTGTAAATTCCGCACTAAACTGAAAACATCCAGCTTTGTAAATGAGCCTGATAGTCACATTTAGAGTGCTTGAACATTCAGCAAGTCAGTATTTATTTGGTAGTCTGTCTGCTTTTAAGGCCGTTAAAATGCTATAATGTGTAAATGCAGTAGTTTAAATATCTGTCATTACACGTACAGTTTCCCATACAAGCTTCCTGATACGCAGCATACATAACGGAGCCTATTTTGGCACTTTTAACTGTTTTCTCCAAAGCAGGACTGAAAAACCGAAAGTGTGGTTTATGGAAAATTTTATTGTGAAGCATTGCAATTTCTTAAGTGCATTTTTCTTCTTCTTCAGCTACATAACTTCTTCATCATAGGATAAATTTAATTTTAGAGATAGACAGTCTTTAAAGCTGTCCTTTAAAGCTATGTTTATGTCTTTTTTTAAAAAAAATACTTTCATGATAGTTTATTTTTAATACATATATTTTATTTATACATTTCTGGGACTCTCATCACTTTTTGGCCTATTGCCTAGCAAACTAGCTCAAAGAATGTCTTATAAAAGCTATTTTGGCATATTCAACATCTCCTCTAAGGTAAGCATATCTATATTAAGCTTACCAACAACTGCTGTACAGCAGTGGTGTATTTTTATATTCGTTGTAAAAAAGACAAATGTCAACTTGTTGTGGGCAGCTCTAAAGTTTGACATCTGGTAAGTGTATCTGCAAATTGCCTTGTAAACCGAGAAAAATAAATTACTTCAATTTTATCTTCACACACCAGCACTTTCCATCTCTGTAACAGCAGTTAGCCAAACAAATACAAACAAAAAGCTGACTCATCTCATGTTTTGGAATGTTTTGACTATTTCCAGCAATAAACTGACTTTCATCTCACAGAAACAGTATGCAGGCTAATCTACAACCAAGGACAGACATGCACGCAAATGCATACACAAATTCAAAAGTGACTCACCTCCAGATGTGCAGATGCATTGCTGTGAAGAAACATATTTGTTTCCTCCAGCTTGCTGTTCCAAGTATTTGGGTCCCCCAAATGTTGTTTTATTTGTAATGAGAGTGACTCCATTGATGCATACATTTTCAAGCCAAACTGAATGAAACTTCACAGTATACAGATGTCAATGAATAACTCAGAATTCTTTGTTTTAATTTTTATTTTTTTTCTGGTGATCCTCCTGGTTCTTGTGAACATGCACAATGGTGCAAGCTGTCTTAGATACTCATGGAGTTCCTGCCAAGATGGTTCAGATCCTAAAAGACAGAACACATGTAACAAGTTAAAATTTTGTTCCAAGCAAAACCATTTAAATATTCCACACAGGTCATCACTCAGTTATTTGGAATTTAAACACCTAGTGAAGAGAGTTTATTTCAAACATGTTAGAATGTTCCAATGTAGGATACATATCTCAATTTGAACATCACAATCTAAACATATCCGAAAAGAAGTAGGAAGAAGCATAAGCTTATTATAACCTACCCCTTCTCCATCTCTCAGCAAAAGTTTTTTTAACAGCAGTATGTGAAGACCTACAAGGGACAACTGCATATAGAAACTTGCAGTCTTTACACATGAACCAAATTTTTGGTGTTTCTAAAATATCGCTCACAAACTTTTTTAAAACCATTATATGAAGAAAAAAAACCAGCAAATTATGTTTGATTGTTATTAATGAGTTAGGTCACAAGGATAATCTCAACATCTTTGCTTTATTCCATTAAATACACAAGGTGGGTTTAGATAAAATACTTTCAGAATTAAATCCCTGAAGGGAGGAAGAGAACACGGGGAAAGAGATGCTCTCATGATCTGCCAGGAAAATGCTGTTGACCTCCCACCATAAGGCTGTCAAACCAACACTGACCATAAAACAACTCGACCAAAGGGACATCTCTGTTTGATATGAAAATAAGATTAATAACAGAACAGTGGCACTTTTTAAAAGATCCATCCTCCCATGGATTGCAAGGAAGGTATATGAAACAAAGGAAGACTCTCATCTCCCTATGTGACAAAGGTATATTGTGTTTAACCCATAAGAACTTGGACCCTTTTTCCTGAGGGACTAAGTAAGTTACATTAAAGCCCATATCAATGGAATTAAAACATACTGCATAGTGGTGAATGTTTTTGTCCATCCTTTCTCTATCGGATGCAAGCATGCACACATATATGCACACACAAAGACACACTTGTGTTTACTTTGTCCCATTCCTGCAGTAGCTAGTTCTCTTGAGGTTATTTTGCTTTGTTTGTCATGGAATATAAATGCTAGGCTTTTATAAGCTGTTATGACTTTTAAAGTGTTTATGGCATACAGAATTACAGAAATAGTTTTTACATCTAATGGCTGTTTTGGCTGTGACTTTTTAATGGCAACATGATCATGAGCACAAGCAAGACTGTATACGTTTGTACTTTACTGCAAAATTATGTTGAAAGGTGTCTATACTTTAAAAGGCCTTTTGTTGAAAAAGTGCTCATGTGCTGAAGTTGGCAATTAACGCTATTAAACTTTTATCTCAGGTTATTCACTGAAAGAGGGCATTCTATCTTAGTTTCTAATAATGCCACAGGCAGTGTGCCAAGGCACCGATGCAGAAGGGCACCCACTGAGATGCCAGTGGCATCTGAAAGAGCTGCCCTATTTGACACCCTGTGCAAAAATGCATTGAGGTGGAAGAGATCCAGCTGACGACTGCACTATAAAGGTGACATGACATGCCTCTGCTTTCTGTGATGAATAATTGATGTCAGCATTTGGAGTCCGGCAGTGTTATTTTAGAAGGTTAACGCTAAAACTGCACGGGGGGTGGGGGGGGGGCATTTTAACCCCAACCTGAAACAACAGTACCAGTGTGGATAGGTCAATTTTTGAAGAAGTTACATTATTAATTTTTGTCTAAAATTCCTAATTATAAGTTCAATAAAGAGAGATCATTTTGAAGAATCTGAACATGATTTGCTGAGGTACAGATTTCGAGGAAAAAATTGTTTGGCAGTTAGACTCCAAGGAAGCAATATAGCAGAGACGAATCGAACAAAGGTAGGATGTATACAGGACACTACTTGGAGTCTGGATGCAGGTGGTGGAGGTGGAGATGAAGCAGGTGGAGATTTGGATGAGGATCTAAGTGACCAGGGTGAGGTGGAGGTGGGGAGGAGGTGGGTCACGGGACCAAGAGTCTGCAAGGGAGAATGACTTCTAGAGAACTAAAATTTAAAGCATACAGAACAGAGGCTGATTGGCTTGCAGAAGGCAGGCAAGAAAATGATTGGGTCAGAGTGATGAGAACAGAACAGAGTTTGACAGCATGAAAAAGTGGAAAAGATGTACAGAATAGTATATCAACCTGAACATCCAGAACCGCAAGAATACAGATCTAACTTATTAAACTTATGCATAAGCTCAATTAAGACCGTACAAAATATACATTTAAGAGTTTGTCTTAGGGGGTTCATTTTTTTGTTAGAAATGACTGACACTATTTCATCTTTTAAAATTCACCAATAAACAAAGGCTACAACAACTAACACAATAAGTAACACATATATTAATAATTTAACTAATGTAGAAGTAAAACATTAAAACAAATTTGAATAATGTGTGGTATTAATTGTGATTTAATAATGAAAGTTTAAAAAAAAACAGTGCTCTCTGTAAAAACAGATTGAGCAGGTCATCAGCTAAATTTTAAAATTCACCACACAGCTGTTACAACAAAATAAGAAACACATTTTAATATATTAATTATTGTAAAATAACAGTAAAAATGTACTACACTGTCTACATCTGCCTCCGCTTCACCGTAGCGCTCTCTCATCTGCCATGCACGCTGCTCCACCTGAATGAATCTACAGCCCTTCTCCTTGGCTCTTCTCCACAGGTCTAAAACCAGTCCAATTGGTCTATTTTGCTCTGGATTTCACTTTTTACTTGCTTAGATTATATTGCTCCATATTTACTCTGCTCGGTTTAGCTAAAGTTTTCCCTCTGCTTTGTGCAGCCAGCAATGTGCTCAGCTCTGCCTCACTGTGCTGTGGCTCAATATTCCTTCCCCAACAACTTAGTCCTGCAATGATTATTCATCTTTTATCTAACCGCAGTGCCCTATATATTCACCTATCACTGTCATCCAGCTAGTACAGACTCATGATATAGTAGCCTTCATTTAAAAATGTGTGTAAACACTATGTGTTGTAAGGCAGTCAGGCAGGCAACTACTATAAAGGCAGCCAGCCTTTTACATTGATGTCTAGGGGAGTCAAAATGATCTCTTTGATAGTTCTAGGTGTATGTGATCATAATTTATTTTCTTTTTATCCCCCACACCTCAAAATTGCCTTTATAATGAATAAAACAATTTCAGGAAAAGTCAGAAAGTATGAGAAATGGGGTTTTGTTTTAACAGTTACATAGTTGTAAAATACCTAGGATTCAAAATGACTTGAGTTAATTAGATCCCTAGACCTTTTCCCATTATCTTAAATATATAAATCATATCATCCTTGTTGCCACTATCAAATCAAGCAAACAGTTTTGTCTGTCTTCGTTGCTTTACATTATTGTAGCCTCAGGGCCTACTAAGTTGCAGGTGATGGTGTTTTATATAAACAATGCATTTGAAGACTTATGAACTGACCTTGCACATTACAATACAATGCAATACAATACAGTAAACAATTCATGAACACATCAAGCCAAATTGTGGTATATGAGCAGGGCCACAAAATTTGACATCTAAACATCTACTCATCTCTCATCTGTAATGCAGTGATATAAATTTGTTTATGATCACCTTTTCCTACAAACATTTTTTAATATAAGCAGTATTAAATATAGATTGGTTTAAAAATGTATTTTTGCATTCATTTGTACAAATCATGTTTTTACTGTGTGCATGTCGCATATGTGCTATGTTTTCCTTTATGTAACATTAAGCCTCAGTATAGGAGCCAAACATGAATATATATTTCATATCCCAGTGTCTTATTCCTTTGTTTGAGTCTGCCCAATCTAGCTGCTTGGATGGATGCGCATAGAAGATAAAGTCCAGTGATGTCACCTGGAGGATGTGGCCTGGAGCAGAAGGATTCAGTCTTTGACCTCAAGTCAAAGTCTAGGCTTTAATAGGCACTGATGTAATGTTTTAGACAATCCTTAGTTAATCTTTGGAATCCTTATGTTCAGTTTAGTTTAAATTCCTGGACAATCTATGAATTTATTTAAAATAAATATTGCTTTATCTCAGCAATAACAGTGCTCTGGGGACATTGGATTACTTTAGATGTGAAAAGTCATATGTTTACTTGGCCACTGCAAGTGGTTATCAGAAGGACATTAAATAACCATTACATTTGTTTCATGTTCATGTTTCCCACATAAACACTTCTCTTCTCTGAGTTGCATTAAAGTTATTTTCTTTTTTTTTTCCTTTTTTAAGCCATATGTCATTCAAACTTTGAATTATAACTTGTAAAACATGATTGATTTGATTCCAGACACAAAGTAATCGGTGTCTGTAAATGTGCTTTTAATAGTCCAGATCAATGATAACGTCAACTGATCGTAATATTGGGATCATTTCATGTTCTTAATTAAATATTTAGTACATGGAACACAGGTTTTATACACTCAGCTCAGAAACAAAGCAATGAAGAAATTAAAGAAATAATTACAGAAAATACCATACTAATATTTAGTAACACATATCAAGACACATTTCTTTAATTAAGCCTTTATTTATTTATTTATTTGTTTATTTTCTTATGGCAATACAAGATTTGTAGTCACTGATGTGTTATTGTGAGGTTCTTATATGATTTAGCACCCAAGGAAATTTACCAACCACTTTCATTGAATCCAAATGAATAATACCTATCATCATCTTGCATGCTCCTCCCTAGAAATGTAACAACCATTGTGCTTGCAACTACACAGCTTTCTATTAGCTCATTTAGCATTATTGTTTCCTAGTTGGCGTTATGGATACTTCTACTGCTACCATTTTTTTTTAAAAATCAGCTGGAAAAGAAGGGGACACCGAGGCTTTCCCAATCCAGCCAAGAGATGTAATCTCTCCATTGTGTCCTGGGTCTGTCCTGGAGCTTTTTCCCAGCAGATCATGCCTGAAACACCTCACCTAGAAGGTATCTCCATTCCCTCATCACTTTGAAGGAGGACCCCAACATAACTGAACTCTTCCACATGGGGCAGCAACTTGCTCCCAATCTGGAGTGGGCATTCCACCCTTTTCCAGCTGAGAAGATATAATCCCTCCAGGGTGCCCCGAGTCTGCCCCAGGCCCTCCTTGATGGTGATATGCCCATCAATGATATGCTCAAAAGACCCCAAATAAGGAGGCATCCGGGGGCCATCCTAGTCAGATGCCTGAACCACCTTAGCTGGTTCCTGTCAACGTGGAGGAGTAGCAGCTGCATGGCTACCACACAGTGCTAACTGTCACCCCAGCCACTTCAAACCACCCCAGAACCGTGACCACAACCCTTTCAAACACCTTTGAGATGAACTAGAATAGAAATTACCAGCCGGACTCTCTGCTCCAACCTCATTGCCTGACTTCACAAATGCACTTCTGGATGAATGATCAAAAATTCCCCTAAACACACCCAAAATCTTGATGAAAGCCTTCCTAGAATAGTATAAGCTGTCATACCTTCATAGTAATACCTATGGATTTAGATTGGGGTGTCATAAAAGCTCTTGCAGGTGTGCTGTATTTTTGGCCCAATATTTCTCTCCATATAATGTAGATTCACCACAGAGATTTAAATTAAGCTTAAGAGTCATCCAACTTGGGGGAGTCATCTTTTCCCTTGGGTATTCTTTGTTACCAACCTTGGCCCTCTCTTGACAGCACTCTTAAAACCCAAAACATGAGTCACTCACTGACACAGACTGCGTACACCCATCAGCAGCACAGCAGGCCAGATACTTACCAACCCAGGGGTTTGAGGCTGATGCAAGTTATCAGCTTGAAGGATAGCTTTCCTAACCATAACAGTGGCTCTCCTTATATCCCAGGATCAGTTGTAAAGACTGAAATCTCTGCAGCTGAAGATTTCTTTTCATGTTATAACAAGTTATGGAATAATGTTTAGATCTGTGCTTATCTTTGACAATATAACCCATGCATTTTTGTTTGTGAAACATCTTATTTACTGTAAAAATTGTATACACAAGCATAATGTGACAGCCTTGTTTGGAAATAAACCAGAACCATTATCTCATCAGTTTGGATTCATCAACAACAATGCTGTGATAAAATTATACATTTTGGACAAATACCTAAAGTAAAGCCAGATTAACAAACTATGCATGCAATATATTTTAAGTGTGAAATAAGTTCTAACTCTCATTCTTTTTGTACCCTTTACTAATAGTTGAGAAGAGATGAAAGAGAAGCAGATGGGAACATGACATTTAATCAAAGCTGGAGAGTATACTGTATATAAGAAATCTAGGAAAAAAATATTTGTGGGACAACTATGCTAAAAATTAGTGGATTTTAACTGCTTTTGTGGACTGTGAGAACTTCAAAGAGGTTCTGAAAAGTTCTGAAAATAGCAGTTAAGCAAGAAAAAGGTGTAAAAAGAACATGTGTCTCCTTCATTCCTGTTTGTCTCTACAGTACAACATTCGTCACTGGGAGAATGCCTCAAACAAGAACCCATGACCTTTCATTCAAACCATCTGTGCGTTTTTTTTACTATGGCCTCCTCTTCCATTTTTAATTTTTCTTTCCTCCCCCTTTACAATTTGCAGTTAATAGGCTTCTCTGAGAGATGTTTTTGCCCATACTTGCCTCAAGCTATGACTGTGGCTATGTTGTTAATATATAGATGATTACATTACAGTTGTGCAGATGAATGGATGGTTAGTTGGACAACCATCACATATTTTGCCCCTCTGTCTAATTCTCTTTCTGATGCTACATCTTGACTGAATTCCTGCAACCAGCTGACCCGCTAACAGAGGGTGGCCAGGGTAACACCACGAGAACACCAATCGTGGATCAGAAGAAGGCACTTAAAGCCGAAAAAAGTGATGTGTCATGGTCCATTGGTCTTTGTGGTTGTGTTAGTTTATAAGATGTTTAGTTTTCCTCACTTCTCATCATGTGCCTAGGTTCTTGTTTCTTGTAGTTTGGTTTGGGTTCTGTTATTCTAGCTTCCCTTATGTTTTCTGTACATGTTATCCTTGAGTCCTTGTTGTCATGCCGCGGCGTGCGGGTGCTGGACTCAAACGCAGGACGTCGTTGGTAAAAGTTAACAGAGTCTTCATTTAGAATCAAAACAAAGAATGTGCAAAGTCCAAGATTGCCAAGGGCAGGAAGAGCTCGGCCAGAGCTCGCGGGAAGATAATCGCCGGAGTGGCTCATGGAAGAGCTGAAGACGATCTGGCAATTCTGTGCTGTTTGGAGCCTGCTAATATCCAGCAGCACAGATGAGCTGGATGAGGATCAGATGTGCCAGATGACGACATCCAGCTGGGCTTGCAGGAAACTAGGTCAGCTCTGCTTCACACACACACACACACACACACACACCTGGCAGAGCCGACCAGGAGGTGAGGGTCATGACAGTACCCCCCCTTAACGGGAGCCTCCCGGTGACCTACCAGGCTTGTCTGGGTGTCTGCGGTGGAACTCCCTCACCATAGAGGGGTCCAGAATGGCAGAGCGAGGCACCCAAGATCTTTCTTCGGGGCCGTATCCCTCCCAGTCCACCAAGTACTGGAGGCTACAACCCCAGTGCCTAACGTCCAGCAACCTCTGTACAGCGTTAGCCGGCTGACCGTCGATGACTCGGGGGGTGGAAGGGAGTCGGACAGCGGGCACAGATGGCTGGACTGGACCGGTTTGATCTGAGAAACATGGAAAGTATTGTGAATCTTCATGTGTCTGGGAAGCTTAAGGCGTACAGAAACAGGATTAATGACATCAGAGATCAGGAATGGACCAATGTAACTGGGAGACAGTTTCTTTGATTCTGTGTGCAGCTGAATGTGACGTGTGGATAGCCAAACCTTCTGACCAGGTGAATAAACTGGAGCTGGGCGCCTGTGGCGGTTGGCTTGTCTTTCGTTCTGCTCCTTGGTGCGTAGGAGGGCTGCCTGGGTGGCCCTCCACACCCGACGGCAGCAACGGAGGTGATGCTGGACGGAGGGACAGAGAGCTCACCTTCCTGGGTTGGAAATAGCGGAGGCTGGTCGAAGGGGGAGAACCCGGTTGCAGCAGAGGTGAGAGAGTTGTGCACATACTCCACCCAAGACAGTTGGGAGCTCCAACTGATTACTAGAAACGATGCATCGAAGTGCCACCTCCAGTTCCTGGTTAAGCCGCTCAGTCTGGCCGTTTGTCTGAGGGTG
>VUQH01090789.1:22844-32854 GCA_015106775.1 Etroplus canarensis
TACTCAATTGTCCCATCGAGAGAGCCAATATGGTCTGTCTTGATCAAGTTGGTTCTGCTGAAGCCTCACCAAACTTGTTTGGTACATACCCCCACAGGATCACTCACTTTGTTAACTTTAATACCAACCAAGTAGTAAACAAAGGAAGGCCTTCATAATGGGTTCTCATTGGCATTGTCCTACAAAGGCTTTGGCCCTGGTGTGGGAGATGATTGTTTTTTGCGGGTAAGAGGTGTCATGTTGACTTCTTGATTGGTTACTTTCTGACCTTGACACACTGTTAATACTCAAATTCTTTTAACCATTATCTGCCTCCTTAAAAGGGACATAAGTTGATAGTATAAGTAATTTTTAAGGACAGTAATTTTTTTTTTTTTTTTTAAAAACCCAATTTAAGACCCTTTCAATGTCTTAACTTTATAATGAAACCCAAAATGTCTGTCATGAGCCTTGAATTCTATCTCTGCCATTAATGCTTACAGTCATCAGTTATAGATGCATTTAATAGTGGAGCTAAACGGACAAACTTAACATGACCACACTTTGAATTCTAAATTTCTCAATTCTACTGCATGCATATTCTAAATGGATGATAAAATAGCACAAACTCTCCAGGGAGCAAAGTCATTTAGAATAATCAGTTTTATTACAAAAAACATGATTAAAAAAGTCACATTGGCAACTTAATTTTTATGCACAGTAGATGACAAAAATATACTGAATATCTTGACCAAGCTATATAAGTGCAGGTGGTGTTAGGATAAAAAAAATAGCTGATTCTGTATTTTCAGTTAACACTGCTTTCTTTGTTTTTCTTTCAGTGGTGGTTAAATTCTGGTCAGTTCATCTTCAAGTCATGGGGAGAGGAGACGGTGCAGTGTTAATGGCTGGTGTGATGGGACTGTCGGGGATTGCATTTTTACATTCTGTGCTCAACATTTGTATGTTGCTGTGTAAATAAAAATTGGAAATTGTATACAGACTGTCTATTCTATCCTTACATGTTTAGTTTCTGTGAAGCTGTTGTCAAAAGGCACTTTTAATTAGGCATTCTTGATTTTCAGCAACTCAGCAGATATTGCCAACAGCCACAGAAGGCAGGTCTGTTTCTTGACATCAAAGGCACCTGCTGGACACACTGCAGTATAGAGATATCTGCACACATGTAGAGGATAATCTACTGATGGGGTTAAAGATTTTTTTCATTGTAAATTTAACACTATTTAAAATTCCAAGGGAAGAATACTATCTCACTGTGTAGTACTAAACACTTTGTAGTGTCATTATGAAAAAACATTGGATTCACAGTAACAATTTAATATTGATGCCTGTTATAGTTTGAGTGTTTTATTCATTCTACAGGCCACCAGAGTCATGGCATAGAAATTATTAGCTTTTCAGCTTTAGATTTTTACATTTGTACCTGAAATGACAACAATACTCATTTAAAAAAAGCCTCTTCATTGCATATTTTGGCCCAGAAGTCAGTAAAATGTAAGCAGCTGTTGAAATTGATTTACATGTTCTGATTTGTCATTCCTTAAGAAGGATTTTTTTTTTCGTCATTCCCCATTTTTACGGATGCCCATAGTCCAAAGAAGAGGCTGGTCTGTGGTCACAGTTACTGCCTTCCTGGGCTCTCCGGGGGCAGTGGGTTCATACGTGTTGGAGGTACTCACCAGCTTCCCAAACTGCAGGACCTGGTTATCTGGACAGAGGAGACAGAAATAAAATAATTACAATACAGAGCAAGTATTACAGCACTTAATGGTGTTTTCACTGCCTTTTTTTGAGAAGTGGTCTGGAACAACTTGCTTCAGAATAACTGAGAGGCAGGGTGGTCCACATGACTTTGCATTGTGTTTGAGCAAAGAATGTTGGACCTTGCAAAGCAGTGTGAGGCCATGTGGGCTTTTGCAGCCAAAACCACAAAGATTCACAAAGGTTATTATGCGGAGGCCACTGAGAATAGCCCCACTTTGTGGTTACTGGAGTGCTTACAAATCCTCTCAAAGAGGGCTTTAGCCGGCACTAACAGGGAAGGTAACCACTGGGGTGTACAAATCACATACCATTTTTTCTTTTGTTGTGGATTCTTGTGAACAAAGTCTTCAGTACTTTTTTCCCAAAAAATTGAACTGACAACTGTCCAAGTCTGAAAGACACATCCCACAGTGACCTCAAGTGGTCAAACTAGGAAACTCAGTATCAGCAAACACACTGCGAGATGAATTTTGCCATCTACTGGTTCTCTATTTGAAAATATTTAGCCTGTGAAGAATCCTTGCTGTTAAGAACCCAGAGCCATGTTCACTACCACCTTATCATCCTCAAGTTAACTCCCAGTATGCTTTAAGATTGATTTAAGATCTTACTGATAACCTTTATGACTTTTCATTACCCCACTCCCAGCTACATTTCTGTTATATATTTTTACCTCCCATAAAAACAGGTATTGAGATGCTCAGGCAGAGGCCTTTTTAAACCAGAAGTGATGGGGTTTGTGTGGCTGGGACACTAAGCCTTTAGAACAGCCTGCCAGAAGAAATCAGATAGGGTGAGTTCTTTCAAATCTTGCACTGAAACCTTTACTGGGGAGCAGTTCCTGATTTCACTAAGAACAAAAAAAAATGCTTTATTTGATTTAAAATCTAATGATTTGTCCCTTTTACGTTGGTGTCTTATGTACAACAAGATGTAACTTTTGTGAAGGGGAATGGTATTCGTCCAGTGTAGGGCTTAACAGATAAAGTCAAGGGGCAAGTTAAATTATCAAGTTACTTGAATCACCATATTGTGAAGAGTATAATACTGTTACCAATTCATGGATACACACTCATGGCCACTTTATTATGTACACCAGTTCAACTGCTCTTTAATGCAAATATCTAATCAGCCAGTCACAGCAATTCAATGCATTTAGGCATGTAGACAAAGTCAAGATGACCTGCTGAAGTTCAAACCCAGCACCAAAGTAGGGAAGAGTGGTGATTTAAGTAACTCTGAATGTGGCATGGCTGATGGTGACAGACAAGCTGGTCTGAGTATTTCAGAAATTGCTGATCTACTTGGATTTTCCCACACAACCATGTATAGGGTTTACAGAGATTGGTCTGAAAAACAGAAAATATCCAGCGAGCTGCAGTTCTCTGGGTGAAAATGCCAGAGGTCAGAGAAAAATGGCCAGGCTACTTTCAGCTGACAGGAAAACAACAGTAACTGAGATAACCACTTGTTACAACAAAGGTATGCAGAAGAGCATCTCTGAGCAAACAGCATGCTGAGCCTTTAAGCAGATGGGCTATAGCATCAGAAGACCACAGCAGGTGCCACTCCTGTCAGTGAAGAATGGGAAAGTGAGGATACAGTTCCCTCAGGCTCACTGAAATTGGACAATAGAAGACTGAAAAAATGCTGCCTGGTCTGATGAGCCTCGATTTCTTTTGTGACATTCAGGTGGTAGGGTCAGAATTTGCCTAGAATCAATGGTACAGGCTGGTGATAACGATGTAATGGTGTGGGGAATATTTTCTTGGCGTACTTTCAGCCCCTTAGTACCTTCATTCAACCACCACAGCCTGTCCGAGTATGTAGCTGACCATGTCCACCCCTTTATGACCACAGTGTGCCCATCTTTTGATGGCTTCCAACAGTATAACATGCCATGTCACAAAGCTGAAATTTCTCCAACTTCTTTTTTTTGAACATGACAAAGAGTCCACTGCACTCAAACGTCCTCCACAGTCAGCAGATCTCAATCAGAGCAATTTTAGGATGTGGTGGAACAGGAGATTTGCTTCACTGATGTGTAACTGACAAATTTGCAGTGATTGTGTGATGTTATCATGTCAATATGGACCAAAATCTCTGATGAAAGTTTCCAGCACAGTTCTAATGGAAAAAGGGGTCCAACCTGATACTGTAATAGCAAGGTGTACCTAATAAATTGGCTGGAGTCATCTGTATATTGTACACAACAGTTTTTGTGAATATTGTAGTCATCTGCAGTAGCAATCTAGGGGAAAAAACCCAAATCACTGAACATGCTTCAACAGCCCCAAATGGCAAAAATCTGAAATTCCATATCAGTTTTTCCATTAAGCTTTACATTTATTTACGCTGCATTAGTTCTGAACACGCTGAGCTGACAAACAATGTGAGGATGGAGCTATCGAATTGTGTCTAATATGAAAAGGCTATGCTCATCATAGGACATTTACACCTGGGGGCTTTTCGTTATTTCTTCACTTGTATCTGTTACTGTGTTCCTAACATCTGGGGCAAATTAAGTAATTGATATATATCTGACCCTACCAGTTAGCAAGTCTTAAAAATTCTACCTCAGTTGTGTTCATGTAGAAGATATTAATGTGGTTTTCAGATATGATTCAAAGAAGTTTTTTCTCTTTTCTTTTGGAAGGGCTTCACCTGTTTTTTATAGTCAAAAATAGCATTTAATCTCATATTGACTTTTTTAAAGGCCATCTTGATCTAATTATCTAGTTTGCCTGCTTGGTGTTAGTAGGCCATGAGCAATATTCAAAACTAAGTTGGAGGTCGAGTGCTACAAACCAAATTGGAAGCAGAAATTTTTTATTTCTCCTTGTGAATTCATTTGTGCCCCATTACAATATCTATTTTGGCATAATCTGAGGAAACAACACAACCTTAACCGATGACACCAAAAGCACCAATCTTCAGAATCTTGTTGTCTATCCAGGCGACATGAAAACATGACTTTAAGTGAAAGAGTGAAATTGCACTGTTGGTGTCAACAGCACAAGTAAAACCTTGCAAACCATATTAACATGTCTCAGTGGCCACAATAAATAAGCTACTTTTACTTTTCTACATTCTAGTATAAAGTTGGCCATTATTACCATTGCAATCACTGAGTACATCAACCAACCATGTGGCGGCACTGATGTGCATGAGGAGTCTCAGTTAATGTTCACATCAAACATCAGAATAGGGAAAAAAAAAAAAAAGAAATCGGTGACTTTGATCATGCTGTAATTGTTGGTGCCAGATGGGCTAGTTTGAGTACTGCTGAACTCCTGGGATTTCCATGCACAAGTCTCTAGAGTTTGTTCAGAGACTGTGACAAGTAAGAAAACACTGCAAAAAAGTAACATCCAGTGAGTGATAGTTCTGTCAAAGGAAATGTCTTATTGATGAGACCTCAAAGGGGAATGGTCAAACTGGATGCAGCTGACAGGAGGGCTAAGGTAACTCGGATAACAAATCTTCACGACTATTGTGATCACAAAATGGATCTCAGAATTCACAAACATCCAGCCTTGAAATGGATGGCCTACAACAGCGGGAGCCCACATAAACAGAAATATGAAGCTGCAGTGGGCACAGGCTCACAAGAAAGTGAAGAATAGAAAAACATAACCCCAGTCTGATGAGTCTCTATTTCTGCTGAGGCACGCAGATGGTAGGGTCAGAAATTCACATCAACGCCAAACTGCCCTGTGTCAACAGTCCAGGCTGGTGGTGGTGGTGCTGTAATAGTGTTGGGAATGTTTTCATGGCCAGACCAGTCAATCATGGCTTAAATTCCATAGCTATCGGATCATTACAGCTGACGAAGTGCAATCTATCCCTCTACAGCAGCAAATTACAATTTATTGTCTAATGGCTACTTCTGGTATGATAATGCGACATATCCTAAAGCAAATGGTCTCCACAGCCGACATTTGGATCCAACATATCACATTTGGATGGTAAATATGATAAGAGTGGGGTATTTGCACAATTAATGTGCAGCTAGAAAAATCTGCAAACATTAACTGATGCAATCATTTTAGCATTTTGTGGAATCTACAGAGCAAAGGGAGGTCCTGCTCAGTATGTAATACTGTGTTCGTAATGAAGTGTTCAAAGAGTATATGCTTTCCCAGAGGTCAGAACAGGAAAGAGCTGCTTTGTACAAAGACAGATAAGAGCTGAGTTCTACATCTTTATATTTAAAGTCTTAACAGAACATAGTTAATAATATATGAAATCAAGTGTGCGTAATCATGCAAGACAAAGAACAAAAACACTGTATGCCATTAATATTTTAACAATGTGAGTGTGTTGTGTTTCTTACATAAACAGAATAGAGTTTGTTTTAATAAACGGAGTCATATTTCAAAAGCATAACTTTAGCAAAAGTCTGAATTAATCATTAGGCTGCAAGTCTGTGAATATTTAAAGGGACACTTTTCCTCCAGCCTTGGTAAACTGGGCGCCAAGACAACTACAGTGCATCATTAGTGCAAAAATATCTTGCATATTTTGAGCTTTTTGAAGGTTTTGTACATTTTGATACATTTTTAAATGGTCTACACTTAGACACACATTAGGGTCATGCAAATGCAAAGTAGCTTTTCTGTGAATATATGTTGTAGGCAATTTCTACTATCTTAGATTAGTTTAGTTAATTTATTTCAGACATGTAAACAAAAGAAGACAGAATAAAAGGTATTTTTATACACACAAAAGCGCAACAAACAATAACAACAAAGAGAAAGTCCCCAGTTGCGAGTCCGAAAAGGAGTAGGAAGAAGTATATAAATGCTTATTAATTCCCACCCCTCACTCAGTTGTCTACCATTCAACCAATGTCACCTTAATTTCAATATCCTGCAATGAATAAGACTATTTAGTCATTTTATTTCATCTAACAAATGCCACAGCTAGAATATACATATACAACATAAAATATGGTATATTACACACTATTAATCTGAAAACAATATCTTATATTGTCTCTTGAAGACACAAAATGTGAAGAACATTAGATATTAAGAGTTTTATAAATATGCAAAAATGATTTTGGTGCAATCGCATCACACAAGGGTAAAAAATGAACACAAAAGAACAAAGCCAGTAGAGAATGAAGCAAATCATTTGTCCACAGGCGCCTGCACGCACATCAAACAGGGACAAAGGAAAATCCTATTCTGCTTCAAAGACTGCCAAACAAGCATGGTATTAGAGCAGCTTGACTCAGAATAAGGGTGGGAGGGGGGATAAGTTGTATGTGAAGTTGGGTTACTTAATAATTGAGCAAGCACAGAGCCATACTCACTGCACCATGAGTGCATGAGAAAAACGTCGGACTGTGTTTAAGTGCTAGCTTTAAGGTTTTCTCTGTAGGGTAATGCATTTCCACCATGTTCTTAGCAGCAGAGTCGTGAGATCATCTATGGACTGGGAAAAGAGTGTCAAGTCTAGGCAGATATTGTAGGATTATGTGTTCTGGACTGTCATAAAAAAAAATCTGAAATTGAAAGGCCTTAAAATACAGTTTTCTTAATTAGATTCAATAAGACTGTAAATGAACACGGGCAAGAAGGGAACGGTTTTCTTATTTTACATTACAGATTTCTTTAATGTAGTAATATTTCAATTAAAGTATGATTACTCTGAGGAGGATATTGATTGTGCTTATTACAGACTGTAAAAATATGGAAAGTTTACATCCAAGTTTTCAAGGGCTTTAAAGCCGTGTGTTAACTTTCAAATAAGGTCACGATAAATGTGCACTAAATCAATGAAATATATCAAATATTGATAAATATTAATGAAAAAGCAGTGCTAAACTAGCCTCAATTCAACAGGCCTCCAAGGTGCCATAGGTATGCAATTATCATGAAATTTCTACCTTAACACATCATGGTTATATTACAGTCATGCCAAACCTTGTTTTTTTTCCCCCCTGGGTAAATAATGGTAGCAGGTGTAATTAACAAAAGTACCACCAGAGGCACCAGAGCACTACAATAGGAAGCATTAGGAGTCATTACCAACAGGATGCCAGAGTGGCACCTACATTTACTAACACACATTATCTGTGTTTGTCTCTCATGCACACATCCATTTAGAGCCCTGCGCGCACACACACACACACACACACACACACACACACACACACACACACGCTTGCAAACTTTACTGAGCACAAAAGGCTTTCAGATGGCTTCATTAGTAATCCCCTCCTCAAAGCTGATACCGATCAATAACGGCCCCCTTTGCAGAGGGTACCGAAATGAGCGTCGCACCCTCCAGTGATAACAATGGAGATGTTTGCTGCCTGTAATTGCATTTCCAGCGCCACAGCTGAAAGGACCCGTCAGCTGTAAGTAGACCGTATTTACACAACAAATTGCCTTAGAGAGAGGCTGGGCGAGGAGAGGAGAGACTCCCAGATGTTTCGGGGGCCATTTCTGTGTTTGGGGCCATTTTTGAAAGAGAACGAGAGGACTGTTCCTGCTCTATTTTTGCTTCTCTGTAGTCTTCTCTATAAAAAGGTCCATAAATGCTCAAATATGGAAACAAATTATCTGTGATGCACAGTAACCACTGACAGAGGGCATTACCTTGACTGTTGCACTATTTGAGGCTACCATTAATATTAAAACTAACAGATTCTACTCATCTGTGAGTCTTCACCCCATTTTGCTTTACTGCAGGTGCGGCACTTGTTACAAATCATTTTTAATTTTCAGTCTTTCTGAGCTGGAAAGAAAACACTTCATCATCATTCTGAACAATGGTGATGCTGATCAGTATCAGGGTGAGTAAAAGCTGCCAATCTTATCATTAATGATTCTGTTTGTTCATGGTAATTTTTCTAATCACTCATAATAAATTCATCACTGGCAGAAAAATGTAAAAACATCACACATGTAAAACTGAGCTACTGTAGGCACGAACAGAAACAGATCATTTTTTCCGCCCATTACATATGAATGTGTTCAGCGAAGCACGGGTGTCCTCTTTAACATGAAAAGCCAGCGACAGGCAAATTAAGCTCATTCATTTGGGGGTGGGGTCCTCCGCTCCCTCAGAACAGTATGTTATCAAATTTCCTCATGCTTCATGGCGTCAGAAGAAGTCATTTTCTATAAATCCTGTTTGCTCAATACTGAGCTGTCCAAATTACTAAAATGAGGTCAATGTTTGACCATGTTTCACACAATGCTGCAGTTCTTTCATCACACTGAAAGCAACATCATACAATATGTCATTGCAGTTAACTGCACAGATTCTTTACTTGTTTAAGACGAAACTAATAAGGGAGATAGTTAAAGGGCCCCCTGCCTTACCTTTCAAACCAGAAAGTCAAGGACATTGTAGCTCATCTGGCTCAAGATCCATCAGAATTCATGGGTTATTGTAAGTGAGCAAAGTACAGAAAGGAAGCAATGAGGTTTCTTGTCACTGGTTGGATGTACTGGACAAATTAACGAGAATTAAAATCCTTTGAGAAGTCAAGGAGGCTCGTAAACAGTTATATCCATGACAAATTGATCTCATTCGCCACCAAATGAAATTGGTTGAGTTAAAGAAGAAGGATCAAAGTATCAAAAAGCGGCGTCACTATTATTGCTTGGCTACCACAAGCCAGTTATCTCTGTGGCAACTTTTCTGACATCTCCTGTTCAAAAGTCAGCAAGCATGGTGAGACCAGGCACAGTCTGTATTTATTGTGAAAATCAATAGATGCGATAGACTGGTGACCTGTCCAGGGTATACCCTGCCTCTTACTCTATGGTAGCAGGAATAGGCTCCAGCCTATTTTAATTGAATAAGCGGAAGAAGATGGGTGGATGGATGGCCCCATCTATGCCTTCCTAATGTGGGAGTCAACAAATACGAGCATTCCTGCCATGATCACGTCTAATAAGATCATGATCTTCACCATCTAACTCAGCACAAGTGGTATTCAACACCTGTGGGCAAAGTGACATTTCAGCACAACTAGCAGCAGGTCTTCCATCTAAAAGATGAGAGCCATGGAAAGTCTGCCAGCATGATAGGAATAGAAAATACAGAAATAGAAAATGTTGTAAACTGACCTTCAAGTTTTTGACTCATAAAAATGGAAGATTATGTTTATCATGTTGGCAAACCAGCCACAGGGGCCCACAAGCCAGTGTAGTCCTGGTGCCGGTCCCAAGCCCGGGTAAATGGTGAGGGTTGCGTCAGGAAGGGCATCCGGCGTAAAAACT
>VUQH01090790.1:0-16001 GCA_015106775.1 Etroplus canarensis
CACCTGAAACACTTCATCACTTGGTGTCTTCAGTCCCTAAATGTCTCTTAAGTGTTTCAAAAAGGAATGGCAACATTACAAAGTGGTAAATGCTTTACTGTTCCAACTTTTTTTGAAATGTGTTGCAAGAACCAAAATTGGAATACGTGTTTATTTTGAAAAAAACAATAAAATTCATGAGGAACACATTAAATAATGTGCTGTTGTATTGTCTGCAATGAAATACAAGTCAAAGTAAATTTAGAAATCACTACTTTCTTTTTTATTTGCATTTTCCATACTGTCCCAACTTTTTCTGATTTGGGGTTGTAAATTAATTAAAACTAAAGAGGCTTTTTGTGATTTTTCATGGATCATTTAAACAATTCTCAAAGGCTTGAGAGATGTTTTGTGTTGATCTGTCTTGAGATCCAAGACCACTCAAACCATATCTCTGATACGAATGCATGCACCAGCATGTTGCACATCTTTTCATTTTTTTATTCACACATTTTAAAAAAGCTTGGGCTGACAGCCCAAAAAATTATTACAACACTGGTTTTATCTTTTTACTTTCTTTAATTTCTTGATAATTTACTTAAATTTCTTTTGTATTCTAAGGTTTGGGATTCCTGTGCACATGTGAAACAGACCTTAAAAATCTTCATATCAGCTTTATAGCTTATATACAAAAGAGTATAGTTTTTATCATTTTTTTAAGTTCTGCACTGAACCTTAAAATCACCCGGCGGCACAGAGGAAATTATTTGTGATGCTTTGCTTTTGCAAATGTGGGGTGAAATGTTCACCTGTGTAGCGCTAGAACTCTGTGACAAAAAACATGCAAGTTTGATGTCTTAGCCTCTGGGGACTATGATCAGTATTTCAGGACCTTGCATGTAGCCAGAAAACATTGAGGCTATGACTTCCTGTACCTTCTGCCAATCACTGTCAGACAATGGCAAGTAGTTTTGAGATTGCATATCACCAAATTAAATGCCCTCTTTGCTCCTCACAGCAATGGTTATTTGCATGCAAGTTTATTAAAATCTTGCAGAGAGGTAGACGATAGCTGGTCTCTCATGTATTGAGAAGGTCAGGAAAAAGATAAAACCCTTAACACAGAGTGTTTGTCTCTCTACAGGGCTATTCACCCATTTAATATGGAACAATCCCTTGCTAAGCTATTACTGGACAATATCTGTTCAGGGCAGGGTTTTAGCAAGTGATCTGTTCTGATTTAATACATGTAAACTCAATTCCCAAGATAAGATGCACAATGGTCACTTCTTGTTTGTTTTGTCTTCATATCACAGACATCTCACCTCTGGTGCAATGTAGTCTGGGGTGCCACAGAAGGTGCGTGTGGTCATTCCTTCATACATGTTTTCCTTACACATGCCAAAGTCAGCTATCTTGATGTGGCCCTCGGAGTCCAGCATCACATTGTCGAGTTTCAGATCCCTGTAGCAGAAGCAGCCTTGTGAGCATTTGTGACTCCTTTGACACTTCTCGCTTGCAGATAAGCCAATACTGCAGCATTGTCTCTGAGCAGTTTATCTGCCTGCAGCATACATCATACGCTGGGTAATAAACAGTAATTTCTTGGGCTGAAATTATTTTTCTATCAGCCTTTTATCTGTGTGCTGTTTTTGCTCTTACAATTCAGCCTGCATCTCTGCTTGTGTTTTATGTCTCGATTCTTCATTTTCTTCCACTTCTGGCCGTTATGGCTGTCACAAACTAGACTCAGGATGTCAAACACAGCACTACTCACATATGAAGAATGAACATGAGCCTTTAGCTGAAGTGCTAAACAGGAACAGGGTGACCTTGGTCTCTCTCATTCTGTCTTTTCCATTTTTCTTAGCATTAGAATGATTAGTATGGATGTGATACTTGCATCCATTCGAAAGGTGTCTAAGTTCTGTAGTTTAAACATAGACAGACCGTCATGGAATATCTACATATCCATTCTAATTTCTTTGTTTTATGTATTTCTTCTTCCATTTTTTCTTATTTATCCTTTTGACATATCCAGTGAACTAAGCTAAAAAATCTACAGATATTCAAAATCAGAATTCAATTTGGACCCCAGTGACATAATTTCATTTACTGTAGTTGGCTGAAACACAATGTGATGCAACATCATATGAATCATCCACATCTGTCACCCACCTGTAGATGATTCCTTTTCGGTGCAAGAAAAACAAACCAACAGCAATCTCTGCAGCATAAAACCTGCAAAAAGAAGAACAGATACTTAACATAGACTGCAATTAGTCTAGGAATACATTAAAAGTATATACAGAAAAATAAATAATGACGTAAGTTGGGGTGACCTGAGTAAGCTGTTATATTTCTTGACATCAGAAGAATGTGACAAGTCTGCTACAATGGATAGATAAAATTGCAGTGAAATGTTTCCTTAAGTTATTATCAGTGAAATTAATTGATAGGAATGAAAGAATTTAAGTAAGTCTTAACTAAGCTAAGCTTACACTATATGGGCAAAAGTACTGGGCCACACCCTTAATCATTTAATTCTGGTGTTTCATTTAGTCTCATTGCTACAGGTTAATAAAATCAAGCATCTAGCCATGCAGTCTGCCTTTATACACATTTGTGAAAGAATGTGTTATTCTAGGCAGCTCGCTGAATTTATACTTGGTGCTGTAATCAGATGCCACCATTTTAAAAACTCAGTTCATGAAATTCCTAAATTTCTAATTTGTTCCACAATCAACTTTCAGTGGTATTATTGCAAAGTGGAAGTGTTTAGGAATCACAGATAATCAGCCATGAATTTGAAATTATAGAACACGTAAAGTTACAGATCGGGCTGAAAATCACCAACACTCTGCTGACTCAAAGTTCCAAAACTACTCCGGCATTAACATCAGCGCAAACACTGTAAACCAGGAGCTTCATGGCATAGCTGCTGCATCCAAGCTTTACATCACCAAGTGCAACGCCAAGCATCAGATGGAGTGCTGTAAAGCTCATAACCACCATTCTATAGAGCAGTGGAAATGTGTTCTGTGGAGTGACAAATCACACTTCTTCATCTGGCAGTCTGACAGATGAGTCTTGGTTTGGCAACTGCTGGGAGAACGTTAGCTGTGTGACTGCATTGCGCCAATCGCAAAGTTTGGTGAGGAGGGATAATGCTATGGCCTTGTTTTTCTGGGGTTGGCCTGGGCCCCTTAGTTAGAGTGAAGAGAAATCTTAATGGTTCCGTTTACCAAGACATTTCAGACAATTCCATGTTTTCAACTTTGTAGGAACAGTTTAGGAAACACCTTTCTCTGTTCCAGCATGACTGTGCCCCAAAGCGCAGGGCAAAGTCAAATATGCATTCTCCTACTAAACTGACACTATAATTATCAATTGCATGAAAAAATATAATTCTGTTTCAGGTCAAAAGGATAACTTCTAGCTCAGACATCATTCTACTACGGTTTTGGGGCCTCATTACGCCTACTATTTGTACACTTAAGTTGCCTGTAGGATATCATCCTTATCCTTAAAAATATACATCTGCTGGTGAATCAGAGTGAGTCCTTACACAGCTTGTGGCTCCTTAAACTTGCCCATACGTTGGATATGATACATGAGGTCTCCTCCATTAATGTACTCCATCACAAAGTACAGCCGATCCTACCAAAAAGAAGAAACAAGAAAAAGTTACCAAAGCTTACATAAAGTTCAACACATCACTGAATGGACTTTAGAAAGAAGTCTGTGAATATATTGTACATATTATATTCACTGTCTAAAAGTCTACAGCCATAGTGATAAAATTGGGACTGTAATACATTCTTTCAGTATGTTGGTCAGATTATAAATCTATAATATAAGTCAGAAAGGTCCAATCATTAAATGTGATTTTTATTAAAGACTCCTTGAGTCACCCTGTCTACGCACAGGGTTGACGTCATACGGGAGACTTTGTATTCAAGGGTGGTCTCAGTTCAGTTTCAATTTTCTCTGTAGGGGTACTGTGCAAATAAAAGTAAGTAGGTGAAAGCAAATATAGATGTAAAGACAGACATACTCAAAAGGACACACATATAGGTTTTAGCTGTAAGTAATGGCTCCCCTTATAAATTAAATTGACATTTTAATGTATAGCTGCAGTGCAGGAAGTATGAATGAAAAATTGTGACGTCAGGGGCTGAAGCTTTTACACACCACTGTCTGGAAGCAGGAGTGGAGCTGCGTGAGGAAGGGCGGTTTGTCTCTCTGGGCCAAGACTCTCTTCTCCACCATCGTACATTCAACATCATCATCCTGGATCACGACATCTTTCTTCAGGATCTTTATGGCGTACAGCTCCTCTGTTGACTTCATCTCAGCCAGCATCACCTGTGGTCAGTGGAGGTGCCACGTGTCAAAGGTCACAGTAACATGAAGAGATTTTCAAAATTAAAAACCAAAAACTGAGAACCTTCAGGCATCTGTTTTCTCTCACCTTGCCAAAGCTGCCCTTCCCGAGCAGTGCCAGGAAGTTGAAGTCATTGAGTCGGACCCGGTCCATGTTACCTGAAGGCAAGCTAAACCGCCGGTGGTCCGAGGGTGTGATCACTTTCTTACCGTGGCCCAGCTTGGCTTTCTGCACAGACATGCATTAATATAAAATTCCTATTTAAACTAGTCTACAGCTGGTTTGCACATTTTGGTTCTTTGTTTCTGTGTTTGTTTTGTTTACAAGTTAAACCACTATATGTATTATGCCTTCTAGCGAACATGTAAAGAAGACACAGAGGCCTTCGTCACTCGGCTGGCCAACAGCTGATCTAGAGTCAGATCTTCACATCTTGTAGTCACATACAGTTCTTGTTAGATCACAGACTGCCAAAGCAGCAGGACTGAATCACTGCCACCGTCATTTGTATCAGCAGAAAACAATCACGGTGATGAAAGAAGTGTGCATGCCACCTATTACAGTAATGCAGTGAGACATAAAAATAGAAAATCGTACTGTAACAATTGGAATAACAGTGAAAGCATTTCAAAATGTGCTAAAATATCTTCGAAAGGATGAAAATACAACATTTCTTTATTGACAATGTAACATTTCTTCACAATAATATGAAGCATGTATTGAAGTTAATTATGGATTTACATCTCATTTAAAACATCAGTGTTAAAGATTAAATGTAATAAGTTGAGTTTACATTATTTGTTAGATTTTCAATCCCTCTGAAGATATTTCACAGTATTGTGCATGCTGGTAATCATAATAATACATGACAGTCACTTGTGTAAATGTTTGTTAGTGATTACATTGTGATATTGTGATAGGCACATGCATCCACATAAAAAACAGGTCTGCTACATAATCACAAGAAACAACCAAGTCAAGCTTGTTTAATCATTTTAGAATCTACAGTGATCAGCATCTATTTTGTTTTCTTACTCTGATGGCAGTTTCTTTGTTAAATTCAGACACCCTCAGTTATTCTGTGTGATCTCGCTGCTGGTGCATTTTGGGAAACTGTCTAGTGGACAGTCAGCGGGGGCTGTCAGTGTTGTGAGGATCCCTGTTGTTATAATGACTGGTCTGCTGAGCATCTTTGAACAAAAAGGGCAATTAGGACCCTGCCAGCTCACGTCATGGGTCCAGTGGTTGTCTGTTTCTGTCAGATAGACCAGAAAAAAGAAAACTCTGTGGGGGCCACAAGAGCTGTTTCTAGGACAACCGTTTCTCTACTCTAGACTAAAAGTAACAATATACGCAACATAATATTTGTCACATATTTATTTGACACAGGTCAAGTGGCTCTACACATACACCTGTTTAGGTCAGTTAACAGCTGACTAATACAAACATTAAGTACGTATGCCAGTCATCATCCAGGAGATGAGTGGTTCTCATTTTGACCCTGAGCAATGTCAGGTCAAGTAATTCACTTCAGCTAATTAACCAGATGTTTAAAGAACAAAAGCTGCATACAATATGTAGTAAACAAGAAAAATGTAGTTAATAATCAGTGTGGCCTCTCTCTAGGTTCACTTGAGTGCATCTCCACAGCTGATCCCAAAAAGTGGGCAACTCAGATAAACAGCACTGCAGGCCAGAGGGAAAGCATTCATATTTAATTTGGAGTTTATATGTCCCTTTAATGCACTTTTTAGGGAGCGCATATCTAAAAAGTTGGGAAACACCAGTATAAATGCAACTTGAGAAATAATAGAAGAGCTTTGGACAAGCATACAAATTTTAATCATTTGTCTTATTTTGATATGTAGGCATATACATGCCTGCCATGCACACATTTCATTTCATCACAATGCTGCTATTGTTTTAATTAAATAATAACATCTTTTCTGGCAGAAAACATTTGAATAAAGAAGGTCATCACTCAGTTGCATTAACTGTTACCAGCAAACTGAGTTTCTCCTACTTAATCTATTCTTACCTTACCTTGGAGGGACACCTAGTGGCCACTCTTCAAAACACAGTTACAGAAACTGCACTTCTCCAACATGGACCAGCTGCCTATATAATTCACCAGCCACTTTATTAGTTCCACTTGTTCAGCTGCTTATTAATTCAAATGTCAATCAGCCAACCACCCGACAGTCATGGGAGGGTGGTCAGAAAAAGTGAAACTATCGAGTGAGTGGCGTTTTTCCCCTTGTTTCGGCCAGAGGTCAAAGGATAATGGCCAGACTGCTTTGAGCTGATCAGAAGGAAACAGTAACTCACATAACCACTCACTACAACCAAAGTATGCAGAAGAGCATCTCTAAACACACAACTTGTCAAACCTTTAAGTACACAAGCTACAGCACCAGAAGAACACACTGGGCATTACTGCTGTCAGCTAAGAACAGGAAACAGTGACAGAATAAACAACATAAAAGCATGGATCCTTCCTGCCTTGTATCAGCAGTTCAGGCTGGTGGTGTAATAGCTTTAGTGGATACTTACCAAAATAATAGTGTGTATTATGAAATTCATTATTATTATTCAATACAACTCAGTGAGAAAACACTGAAATTTTTGCAACAACCCTAACCCTGCTGCCATGTGGCAAGTGATACAGAAGTATCAGCTGCAGTACTACCTGACTTCAGAGCAGTTTCTTTCTTTAAGCTGCAAGGCTACTGTTTTTATCCTTCACAGTTTGACATGCAAAACAGCTTCTGCTTTTTAAATTATTCCATGATTCTTTTATTTGTCTAGTGGCATGAAGGGACTACAATTCTGATGTATAAACTTGTGGTGCATGATGGCAGTAGTTCATCTGGAGTCTCAAATACATATGTGCACAAAACAAGGATTGTGGATTTTGTCCTTGACACTGAAAAAAAGGGATGCATTAATTACCAGACCCCTTTTCACTGTTTTCACCTGACCACTGCTTTAACAGAGGCGTGAAAAATTGCGAGCCACCCCTTTACAGCCATTTGCATGTGCTGCAAATGTCAGACTTTGCTCATGTGACCTTTACAGCACACACCATGAGATTTAAAAAACTCAGAATTGATCAATTATTTACTGTACTATTGGTTTCTTTGTTACTTTATGCTTACATGTGATTATGAGCCTGAGTGAAGGAGAAAGAGTAAGAGTATCTGAGAGGAGTTAGTGAAAGAAAACCACAAATTATTATAATGTGTCTATAACAGAAAGCAAATTGGGCCAATTCAACTAAATGCTGTCAAAACCATTTGTTAGTAAATCAGATTGATTTGTGGAATCCCAGCAGAGATTCACAAACAATCCTAATTCATTAAAGTGTGAGGCAAGCTGCAAGTGAGAGCAAAAGAGATGAAGCAGGCAGAGGAGCTACCTTGAGATAGTGGATATTTAACTGGCAGGCCTAGAAGAAAGGAGAAACTCAAAGGTTAGCTGGTGTGTGCGTGAGTGTAGACAGAGACAAGACATTATTTTGATCACTTGTAATCATTTCACTATGAACTATAAAATGATAATTGGCTGGAGAACAGAATAAATCCTGTTCTGTCACATTTGTCGCATTTCGCCCTAGTTTCCACGGCAACCACACAGTTGTGCAAAGATGCAAGCCTAGGAGGAAAGTCAAGGTCAGCATTGTACAGTATGGAGAGAAAAGAAATTTAAAAAAAAAAGAGTCATGGACTTCAGGACTGTGGTGAGCTTACACTGAGTATTAAAACTCCTGCTTGCGTACACAGAGCTGGGCTTTAATAAAATGACTCTTGCTCTCAGCCATTTCTACCTTCTTTTTTGAATCTCATGCAGTTTTGCACCTGTTTGCAGAACTCTTCAATATGGCAGCCACCAACTAAGAAGAGGCTATGACTATTATTTAAGGCTACATTTTCAAAAGGTGTTAAAATAATGAAAACCATGATGATGAAGATGATAAAGACCTGCAGTCAACAGAGAGACCACTAGAGAGCAAGCATTAGCTGTAATATGTGCTTCCACAGACATGATTAAACGAGCTGGGCTGGGGCTACCTATGCTTATTTCAAATCAAAATGCCTCAAAACATGTGAATTTGAAACATTTTCAAGGTCAAAAAATTTGTTTTTATGAAATGCACTTATCATTATTATTTCAGCTTTGAATATATTTAATCATCTGTGAAATACTGTATAATATTGATATGAAATCAAAGGAGTCCTTAAAACATTTAAACACTACAGCATCCTTTGAAAAATTATTGAATTACTAAACTCAATAAAACCTGCAAAAACAAACTGAAAATTGGTGCTGGAAGCAGAACTGAGGAAGCAATCCAAAATGAAAATATGAAATTCAATAAAAATATGGGATTTTAGACATCAGGAGCCTTTGACACTGTACATGGGATTCTTGGGACTTGTCTGGTTTCACTCTAATATGAATTTGACAAAAGTAAAACATTATTACATTCTGAATTTTATTGTTTTACCTCACCGTGTTCTGCTGCTTCTAACTGCTTGCGCTAGAGGCCACAGAAATGTTGTCTTAAAACTTACCTTTTAACACCAACAAAAATGATCCTCAGCTTAACTTAGCATTCTCTACATGATTTCACCTTCTGTCTATCTTACAAACCCCATTTCCAGTCAAGTTGGGATATTTTCCAAAATGCAATAAAAACAAAAATCTGTGATATGTTAATTCAAATGAACCTTCATTCAGTTTTACTGACCAATTGTAAATATAAAATTATTTTATGGTAAATTATTATTTATTATGTATTATAAATTATTTATTATTATTATTGTTATTATTGTTGTTGTTGTAAATATTAAAAAAGTTTCAAAATTCATGGCTGCAACACACTCAAAGTTGGGACAAAGCTAAAACAAGATTTAAAAGTAAAAAGAATATTCAAGTAACTGGTTTGGAAGACTTCACATAAAGCAGGCGAAATGGGAGCAGGTGAGGTTTCATGATTGGGTATAAACATAGATCCATCAAAGACTCAGTCTTTGCAAGCTAAGATGGGTCGTGGCTCACTCCTTTGCACCAAAATTTGTGAGAGAATTGTTACTTTCAAAAAATAGTTTTCAACGCAAAACTGTGAGGAGTTTAATTCTTAGAACATCTACATTGCATAATATTGTGAAAAGATTGAGGGAATTTGGAGACATCTTGGTGAATAAAGTTGCAAGATTGAAAAAAAAAAAAGATGCAAGATTGGAACCCAATGACGAATGCATGTGATCTTCAAGCACCTGAGGCAACACTGTCAAAGAAATTATCACACTACTGCAACAAATATAGCTGTCTGCACTCGGGAGTACTTCAGAAAACCATTGTCATTTAATATATGTAGACCATTGCAGCATCCAGAAATAGAAATAAAACTGTATTATGTGAGGAGGAAGCCATACATCCAGTCAGTGCAGAAATACTGCTGAGTTCTCTGGGCCTGAGCTCAAGTCAGATGGACCTGTAGACTGTAGAACCATGTGCTGAGGTCTGATGAGTCCACATTTCAGCTTGTTTTCAGGAGAAAAAAACAAAAAAACACAGGCACAGAGTTCTTCATGCCCAAGATGAAAATGACTGTTCAGACTGTTATCAGTGAAAGGTGCGAAAGCCAGCATCTGTGATGGTATGGGGGTCCATCAGCGCCCTCAGTATAGCTAAGTTGCATGTATGAGAAGGTACCATTGACTCTAAGATGTATATTAGGATCTTAGAGAGACACCTGCTGCCATCAAGGTGGCATCTCTTCCTGTGACATTCATGCTTATTTCAGCAGTAGAAAGCCAAATCACATTCTGCAGGGGCTTAAACAGCGTGACTTCACAGACAGAGTGTGTGTGCTTGACTGGCCTCCTGCCAGTTCCCATCTATCCCCTACTGAAATCAGACAATAGACCACAGGCTTTTGAGCAGCTGAAGTGTTACATCAAGCAAGAATGAAGAAAGATTTAAAAATGCAAAACTACAACAGTTAGTCTCCTGGGTTCCAAAATGATTAAAAAGTGCTATTCAAAGGAAAAATGGTATAACACATTGGTAAACATGCCTCTTTTCCAGCTTTTGTTAAATGTGTTGCAGCCATCAAAGTCTTCATTTGTGTATATTTACACAAATCTGTAAAACTACTGAAAATTTTTTCTTTTGACTTTTGTCAGTTAAGGGTTCATGTGAATTGACACATCACAGATGTTTGCTTTTTTCTGGAAATGGGGTTTGTATGTGTGTTTAAAATGCCAATGTCCCACTATAAGCAAAGCTAGCAGTGCACATGGTATTGTGGCAGGCCATGTGCACAAACTTACAGGTTAAACCTATGAGTGACTTTTCAGTGCATATATAAATTCTTTTGTGGCTCTTCTCATAAATTTTAGCCTCAACTATTGAGTTGCATTTGATGTATTTGATGATTGTGTGCTTGAGTCTTGTGTGGCTGCATTTTAAATGAATACATTAACAGTATTCATAATACTTGAAGTTTGACTTTTTTCCCCTACCTATATGATTTTATTTTATTGAATTATTAGTTTTATTTGAAGCTGTGTGAGATAAGCACTATACAAATAAACTTTACTTCTTTTCTTTCATTATCATGCAGACCTCCAAATCACTGATTTTCATAGTCAGTTGTTGGATTAGACTGGTTGAAAATCAGTTTCTAAAGTGAGCACCAGAGTGAGACAAATAAATTATTATCTGTAGCCACACTTCCTACATAAGGCTTTGAAGCATTTGCTTCCTTTGTGGTCTGCTTTGTCTGCATCTTCTTCCACTTTCTTGTTTCAGCTCACCAAGCTTGTGATGCACTGTATACAGAACCGGAATTTAAAAACAAGGGCGTTCATTTGAACAACGGGAGAAAACGAACTCCTCTCTGGAAAACGTGGTAAAAAGCACAAGTGGAAGCAGGATGAGGTTACCATGGTGACAGGGACACACATTTTGTTAAAAATGAGTGTGCATATGTAGAATAGAAACACAAGAAAAAGAAAATCTACTCATGCCTTTATTGAGACTTCCTCACCTCGAACTTCTGTCGGAGTTCAAGGTTAACGTCATCCACCTCAGGAATGGGAACATTGTAGTACTCTCCCTCTTCCTGGTTCAGCAACTTGTACCTGACGGTAAAAAAGGGTCACTGTGTTAGCTCAGGCAGGTCACATCAGCTGCTGGCTCAGCTCATATAACCTTCTACGCCTTATATAGGACATTTTTTTAAAAATTGCTTTATTCAGTATACTGTTGCTGCATACTGCAAGCTGTGGTGCAACCCACCTCCACCCAGCTCCTCCTTTTAATGCTGTTTTGACTTAAATCATTTCTTGTCATTGACTGCTCTGTTTTGTGCTGGAGCAGATGGAAATAATCTTTTGATTATAGTGATCCTGACTGAAATTGAGTAAAAGTGAATGTATTTATTAGCGAGACTACAAAATATATCACAATTTTTATTTACTTGGCTGTCTTTGACAATGTAAATGAATAGAATTACATTTAATTCCTGCAGTGCTTTCCTCTGTGCCCCCAACCAAATAAGTATATATATATTTTAGAGACAGCTGCTGATTTCCATTCTTTGAGTGTTTGCAGATCTGTTGTGTGAGCCATCCTAACTTAGCTCTACTTCTAATTACACATCCTCCAGCCACTTGTCTAATGCCCTCTAATATACAGTAAAAATCAGCTGCATACATACATAACCCATTGTGCGTAAAAACTTTTGGCACCAGTGCCTCGGAAACTACTGCAGGCATTTCCTGGAGCTTCTAACTATGCTCACAGCAGCAGTCAATCAGGCTTGGTTTAGGCAAAGTTGCAGCAGGTATGCTAACATGGTTCATGGAAGAGTCATTTTAACACGTCTTTGAGTGTGTGTTTATCAGAATGAGACAAAGCAGCCAGACAAAGACAGAGAGGCAAGGAAATGAGCCTAATAGGTGAAGTTTGTCAGAGTGAATGGAGCTGGATGCAGATGGCAGTATTTACATCTGTTTTACGCACAATGTGCTTCTGTTCGCAATTACTGTGGTCAGGGTAGTTTCAACTTTAAAAGTTACCTGCTTTGAACAATGACTTACGTAGTTATCTTCTGTCAAAACAAAGATTTGCTCTCTACATTCAAAGTAATAGTTTTCATTAAAACCATCCAATGTAAGTTTTTTGAAAATTTGATTTTTCTATTGTTACTGCCATTGAAAGAATTTCTTGCTCATGGTCCTTAACATACACATGAAGATACACATTTAATGAGCTGCATTTTGACTCTTACAGAACAGTATGCACAAAAGCCATCTGTAAATGTGTACACACTGATCAGCCTTCTATTCAGCACTCTAAATGCCCACAATCAAGCATAAACAGTCAACACTTCATGAATTATGAATATTATGTATCCCTCACCTTGGAATATCACTGGAAAACTGAAGTTCAGTTGATGAAGATGATATATTTATTTAGTTGAGTTTTGGTATGGTTAACCTGGCCTACATTGTCCGTTGGACAATAATGAGGATATGCAGTGTGATGAGTGAGTGAGAGCTTTATTTTTAGCCTGAAAATTTATACAATCTATATGCACAGGTGGTAAAGATGTACCTGGTCAAGTGATTGGAGAAGGCATAGAGAGTGTATGTGTAAGTGTGTGCGTTTCTGTCAGGCACCACAGTGTCTCCAGTATAGTCTGTGTATATGGCCATAGTCATGATTCCTGGAGCAAATTTCACACAGAAACCCCTAATTAACATTAACTTCAATATTTGGTGATATATACAAAATATCAGATGATATGGCTGATATAAAACTACTAATGTTTTGTTATGCTTTAAGACATCTTGGGCTTCTACCATGGATTATGATAATTTGCTTAGTTATCCTGTTCAGTGTGAAATGAAAAATGACTTGAGCTAAATATCGGTGAAGCCAGATTATCCTGAATCCTGCCACATTCCAAATCCTGGCATCATCTTGGATTTTAACAGTCATGGTGCACACCACAAGTTTTAATTGAAGCTTGGTTTAGTTCAGTAATTAAAAGTGTGACTTACTGAGCTTCTCCATCAAATACAGCTTTGGAAAATTTCCAAATCCACATCTTTAGTTGTTGAAATTAATAAAGTGCATGGGAGTCAGAAACATAACTGACCATCCAACGTTAGGTGCTTTGATGAGCTCAGACACTCCAAATGACATGGATCCCATGAAGTCGTTCCGAGTGGTTCGGTCCCAGTCCCACACCTCAATGGACAGACGACGGTCCTTATCTGACGCTTTCAGTTTACTGAGTACAGACATTGGGGGTGGGGGTTTGAGTGGTTGGTTATATAAAAATAAGATCTAACTTTATAAAGTATGCTAAAATTGTCATTGAAATCAGAATCACAATAATTTATTAATCCCAGGGGGGAATTTGTATAAATAAACACACAAACTTTTTCACTCACAAGGTGAAGGACTCATTCCAGCAGGGGTTGAGGGAGGAACGGATGGTCCTGGTCTTCTGTTTGGTTTCATTCTTTGGATCCGGGATGAGCTTGAGTTTAACATACGGGTCTGATAAACCATTTGGATCCATGGGAATCAGGTTCCTGGCTTCACCAACTAGAAGCAACATGACAGAAATAAAATATAAGCATGTACGTTTGAGTGTCGGAACCCCCTTCCAGCTAGAGTCAAAGACTCTGTGAATTCACAATGACTCAGGGGTTAAAAAGCACAGAGATGGCAGAATGTAGATGAAGTAATGATACGAGGGATGGATACACAGAGAGGTGAGTCACTGCAAGTCATTTCATTGCCAAACAGCCAACAGGAGTGATGTGACCTTCAGTGAGAGAAAATTATCTGTTTGTACTCTGCTGTACTCATGGTCTTGTGCGTCTTCTTTGGATAGACAGGCAGATGGCTGATCAAATCAGACACCACATATGCTCATAACAGGTGCTGCAAAGCATAGCATACTGTCAAAATTCACTTAAGTTGAAGTGTGAAACAACACCAACAGGAGTGTAACACGGGTGGGTGTTAGGGCGCATGCACACGTAAATCAAGAAAAACAGAAACGTAGCACTCATCTAAAAGTCTGTCTCACATCTTCTGTTATTAAACAAGCACAAGCGCAAGACAAGTGATAGAGAAAGAGGTGAAAAGACTTCTTTGTGCACTTTTTACAATCTTACAGGACACATGTTAAGAAAGGTGAGCAGTTATTGGGAAGGACACATGAGAAATGATTAAAAAAATAGAGATAACACAGCAACAGGAACAGGGGGATGAAGCAACATGAGCAGGCAACCATCACTATGGTGACAGCCTCTACTGTTAATGGCCACTCCCCATATATAATGATATGACACAGATCAAACAGAAGAAAGAAGAGAAGGAAAGAAGGAAGAAATAAATTAAAAACAAATAAAGAAAGGTTGCCTTAAATAATAGGTTTCTTGATGTAAATCAGGGTTTTTTTTTTTGCCTCTAACAAATGACCAAACTAACAGATGGAAAGCAGAAACAGGATCACACTGATCATCTGAAACTGCGTTTTTCAGCTTTAATCTCAGCACTTTGCATATTTAAATGTAATCAGACACAGTGCAGTATAAACAGGCTGTAAATGTTGTGAAAAAACACATTTTCTAAGAAGCCTTATTAAAAACAGCGGTAATGTATTTTTGCTCTGAAGCATAAATATTCCAGTGCTGAAGAAAAACAACAGAGAAAGAGCAACTCATTTGCTCTAGTTCTGTTGTTTTTGTGAGAAGTAATTTAATTTAACATTTGGATTTCTTTAATTTGTGGATGTGATACAATATTTTCAAGACAACATCAATCACTAATTGAACAAAAAAAGATGAACTAAGGCTTTGTGTTTAGTAGAATAGAGCTGAATGACAAGCCAGCAAACAGAAAATTAAGCAGCAACTGTAACAGCAACCTAATGTCAATGGATCCCTGTGGATAAAGGCATTTTGTATGTGTATATATGGACAAAAGTATCGGGCCACCTACACCATTACATGTACAGGAGCTTTTAGGACTTCCCATTCCAAATTCATAGGTATTAATGTGGCACTGGTCCTTCCTCTGCACCTATAACAGGTTCCATTCATCTGGGAAGGCTTTCTATAACATTTTGGAGTGTAAATGGTAAATGGACTGGTACTTACATACAGTAGCACTTTTCTACTCTAACTTAGCACTCAAAGCACTTTTACTACAAGCCTCATTCACCCACATAATCATCCAGCGCTTTTATTCTATGTCTTAAGCACATTTAACTATCATGAAAAAAAAACCCATAACAATGAAATGTACAATGTGTGTAAACTGCAATAAAAAAGCAGGGATAAACAAAGCATTGCCACCCAAAATAAAATAAACTTAACTTTGTGGCTTGTTGGTGCAACAGAGCATTAAGGTCTGTCTCAGAGCAAAGTCCAGGAGTATGGGGATGCCGGGAGGAAATGGTAAGAAGTGACAGTGAGGTTTTGGGGCACATATGCCCGGGAGCATTGGGTTGTCAAGTCTCCAGCTGCTGAGTGGGTCCTCACGGTAGTGGATGGCGTAGCGCAGTTTCTCCAGCATCACTTCCAATGAAGTATACTGG
>VUQH01090793.1:0-13760 GCA_015106775.1 Etroplus canarensis
AAAAAAAAAAACTATCACGCACACATTCACACTCCAATGGATACATCGGGAGCAATTTAGGGTTCAGTGTCTTGCCCAAGGACACTTGGACGTGTGGACTGGAAAGTCAGGGATTGAACTGTCAACCTTCATGTTGAGAGACAACCCACTCTACCTCCTGAGCCACAGCCGTCCTGACATCTGTCTCACTCTGATGACAGAAAAGTCGGATGAAATGCAACATGACCGTTCAGACTGAAGTCACTTTGATAAATATCACATACGTATCGATTTAGGCCCACATATGGAAGTGGGAGGGGTCTGATTCAAACAAATCAAATCTGTGCTGTTCACACTGTCAGAGACAAATCAGACATGGGTCACATTTGGGTAAAAACACTGGATTCAGGCCACTTTTGCCTGCAGTGTGAACGTAGCCATAGACGAACATCAACGACGCAACACAGAACTGAGGAAAGGCAGAGATTAAACAGACGCAGACTAACGACTAACAAGCCACAGGAGGAAGAGGAACACAGGTGGCAACAATCAGGGGCAGGAAGCAAAACTAGACACAACGCACAGGACAAAACAGGAAGTGAGAAACAGAGTGTAGACATGGGACAGCTTGACAGAAGGACATAGACACAAGATGACAGAGAAAACTAAAGACATGGAAGGGCTACGACTCATAAGGTGAGACAGGAATGTACCACAACAACACACAGACTGAACACAGGCAAACAGAAGAAGACACTAGCTAAACTAAGAGAGCAAACTCAAACTCAGTAGGTGGACAACTAGAACTCCAACGCAACAGAACTAGACAGCAAAAGAACAAAATGTAACGAACACAAACGCTGAAAAGTCCTGACTGAAGAGTCATAACAGTACAGAAAGGCAAGGCTGGAACGAAGGCTCAGACATACACAGGGAACCCAAAAAACAGAGCACGAGAACTAAGAAACTTCTCATGTTAAAAACTGCTGACCAGTGGTGGAAACGCTCTGGGTCCCAAATTCTGAAGATTTGGAACCAAACAGCTCCTCCTCTTCCTCTCTTCCCGCCCAAGAAAGATGCTGACATCTCTCCCTAACACAAAGATTATTTTTTGGTCCGTGGCCTGAAAATTGAGCAAATGAAGCGTAAAGACCATCTGATGGATAACAGATGGATTGCTGATACCTCTTCACTACATTCTGGCTTTTACCAGAAGATTTCAATTTGGCAAGGAGCTGTTAGAGGAAAAGATGATTCAGGGTTGGATCATTTCTAAAGGTAGAGGGAGGTGGTTGGAAGTTAGCAGTGGTACGTCAAAGCAAGGAAATACAATTAGGTCCATATATTTTGGGATAATGACAATTTTTTTTTCCAGTTTTGAACATGGCCACAGTTAATTTTAAACCAACCAGTCAAAATTTGATTGAGGTGCACACTTTCAGCTTTAATTCAAAGGGTCTGACAAAAATATTGCATTAAATATCAAGGAATTACAGCCATTTTATATAAGTTCCCCATTTTCTGTCTGACTGTTATCAGTTTGTACTGACGCACAACCTAATTTATCAGTTAGACCAAAAGCATCTGAAATATAGAAAAGGAAAAGGGAGCAGCAAAGATACTCTTTCAAATATCATTTTTTACCAAAGATCGCCCAGCCATGGCCGCCGCCCCCGACTGCCAACCACACAGACTTCCATTGCATCGGCAGTGTGTTTGGGATCTTTGCCACGTTGAAAAATAAGCCAGTGTCAATCACACACATTCCAGATGGCACTGTATGGTGGATCAAAATCTGACGGTACTTTTCTGCGTTCATAATTCTAACAGTTTTAACAAGATCTCCAACACCACTGGCTGGAATACAACCCCAGAGCATGACAAAGCCTCCGCCGTGTTTACAGCTGGCTGTAGACACTCACTGTCGGACCTCTCTCCTGACCACCTCTGTAAGTACTGACAATGATTTGAACCAAAAATGTAAAATTTGGATTCATCTGTATTCATCTTGTATTTAAAGACATGAGAGGTGGCTCTGGACTTTTGGACAGTACTGTGCTCGTCTTGCTGACCTGGGCAAACGTGACGGGAACACAGTTCTCATAACAGTGTCATGGTTCCTCTTGAACTATGGCATGTACAGTTTCAGAGTTCATTCTCCAAAAACACCACTGAGTTGACCCACACTGGTTGGAACTAAAATCCACTTCAAGAGGTCAAACTTGATCCAGAACAGTCTCAAAGTACAAACATTTGTAGCACTTGTATAAAAGTACAAAATATTTTAATTTTTGTGTATTTTGGGTCACTTTGGAATTTAAAATTTCAACCTAAAAGAATGAAACTTGTAGTATTTTTACTGCTGTCAAATGTGAAAATGAGTATTTACATTAGTCGCAGTACATTTACTCACAGTGTTCATGCCTAACCTGATCAGGCAGAGCCGGGTTAGATAAATGAACTCGAGTATCTCAGAGTCTGCACACATGACTCACTCGAAACGAGATTTGAAGACACACTCGCAGACTGGATGTGAAAGGAACAGAAAGTTACAGTGCAGCATGAAGTGAAAGAAAAGTGGGCAGTGGGTGGTGAACATATATTAAAAAACACTTAAAACACTGAAATACTGAGTTTGAAGCACCTATGAACTCGTGTGAAAGTCAGCAGAGCACGCTGCTAGCAAAACGCTGTGCAAAAGTTCATGTCGGAGTTGAAAACATTAGCGCACCGCGCCATCCTTAATGCGCCGGGTTCACCTTTTTTAGCTCATTTAGCACATTCATCTCAACACGACCTCTTAGCATCAGTGGGTGAGATGAATCTCCTGCCTCGCCGGTTACAGTGGGAATGTTTTTACACGGCTAAAATGCTTCCTCTTCTTGCCTCAGCTCATACCGGTCAGAGGTTACCTTTCCCTTTTCTCCCTCATTCTCCTGATTTTCTTGATACAATCATAAGGTGTGCGTCCTCTTTCCTTTGTTTCCACTGCTCCGCTGCCCTCTTTTTTTCCTGCCGTTACAGCAATTACAGCCTCTTTTGTTTCATTCTTATCACACCTGCCGATGAGAGCTCAGGATAATCTGTTTCATTGTCTTCCAGTCATTCTTGCTACAAACTGAATGCTAGAAAAGCAGCCGCAGCTGTGGTTCACTCTCCATCTTCTCTTTCAGGATGCTGTGCCATTCCTCTATTGTCCTGAAGGAGTTTATCTTCTAAACTTAACCCTAAAATTCTGTTCTATTGTGAGCTCCCGTGTCGCGTCAGGCACTTTTCACGACCCTTGCATCAAGCGAGAAAAGAGGATTGCGCAATTCCCACATTCAGCTCTGTGCAGCATCATAATGCACTCTGCTCTATAATTTCACACAGCGGTTCTGATAGACTTGGATGATAAAATAACGGTGATTACATCACAATTGCAGAACTGTACAACTGCCTCCTTTGTAGTAACTTGAGTCTTCAACAATGAGCGTCTTTATTCTGAGGAGGGGGAGGGATTTTTACGGCAGCACGTCAGTGCAATGAGCTTCAAAACGGTAAGATGACTGTTTTCATGTTGCTGTAACTCACAGCTCAGGTCATCCTGCAGGAATTCAAATTTAAGCTCATAGCTGATATTTCTGGAAGACAGTCTGCATCTACTTTTACTTCTTAGTTCCATGACCTGACAGCAATGTCCATAGGAAGCACATGGTCGGTGCAACAATAAACAAAAACACCAGTTTTCTACCTGAATCCTTCCTGCTGCTTTTCAGCACATTTCTGTTACAGCCCTTGCCTTTGAGTTTTGACTGAAATGTCTCCCTAAATACCAGTCAAGGCATTGTTTCACTTCTACAGCCATAACTCGTCTGCCTTCCAGCCCGCTCTGACTCAGCCACGCTATTCACAGTGATTGTCTCCTTGCTAAACAAATTACATTAACTGCCCCGGAGCGATCAATCAACTCCAAATCTAATCTGATTAAAAAACATCACATCTGTAACAAAAGAGAAACATATCATTCATCCTCAATCTGAACATTTATTCACATTTCACATCTTTCCAGTGATACTTGAATGAGTCGCTTATTTGAAGAGGGGTTCATCTTGTATTTGTTAAGGAGGTAATTACACATTCACATGAGATAATATTCTTAACTGCAGCAAGTACGAGTGTAAACACAGGCTTCTACAGAGTTTATGTACTGCAGCCTCAGGGCCTGACAAACCGGCAAAGGCAGAACTCTGACCATTTGATATTTTTTGACCTTGAAATTCGCTTTAAGCATCTGTGTGGTATTTTGGCGCCCAGCACGAAGAGCAGGGTAGGAGGAGGAATCCAACCAGGTGGAAGGTCGATTTAATAGCATTTTGGTGAAAAAAATGTGCTTTAGAAAACACAGGCAAGTCAACCTGCTGACATAAAATAGAAATGAAATGCTTAAAACTCAAACAGTATGCCTCTACCTTGAGTGATCTTGCCCTTTGACTCCACAATCTCCTAAATGTTTCAGATTTTCTACCCATCATAGGTATTAACCACACAAAGTTTAATAAAGATCCAGCAAACAAGTCAGCTCCTGTGTTGGTAACTGACAGATCACAGATGACAGATACTCATACAAGCATAGCCCAGGATCCATGAGGTTAGTCAGCTTTTATGCTGGTAATGAGATTATCACTGATCACCTCCCCGTGATCCTGATCTCTCATGATGACCTGCCTTAATGATTTCTAAAATGTTCCCAGTTCTTCTACCCATCCAAACAAATGATTGACCATACAAGTACTGACAAAGCAGTCCAGCCAGCTCCCATGTGGCCAACAACATTTTCATTGATGGTCTCCTGTGACCTTGACCTTTGACCCACTGACTTCAAAAATGTTCTTAATTTTTCTACCCATTATGGTGATCGACCATACAAGCACTGGCAAGAATCCAGGTGTCCAGTAAGCTCTGGCGAAGGTAAAAATTGTTTCATCAATAACTCTGCGTGACCTTGACCTTCAACCCCACAATCTTGTAAATGTTATCAGATCTCCTACCCATCAAAGACAATAAGTACATAAAGTATGGAAAAGACCCAGGAAACCAGTCAGCTCCTGTAGTGATTAATTTTGGAAAGGATACATGGACAGATGCATGGATTTCAAAAGTATCCTCAGTTGATCCACCCACCATGATGATTAACCATACAGGCATTAAAAATGCATCAAAAAGTCAGCCCCTATAGTGGTAATGACATTTTTAATGATGACCCTTGTGACCTTGACCTTTGCTCCCACTTACCTTGAAAATGTTATCAGTTCTTGTGCCTGTCACAGTGATCAGCCATACAACCAATGGCAAGAATCCACTCAGCTCCTATGGTGGTAGTTAGTTCATCACTGACCACCGGTGTGACCTTGACAATCGACCTCAGGATCTCAAAAATGTTCTTAGTGCCTCTTACTACCCATCATAGTGATTACCCATATAAGTATTGGGACTAATCCAGCAGCCTAGCAATCTCAGTGATGGTAACAAGAACTTCATGAATGACCCTGTGTGACCTTGACCTTTGGCCCCACAAACTCCTAAATGTAACCAGCACTTCCGCCCATCATAGGTACTAACCACGCAAAGTTTGGTATTGATTCACAATGAAGTCAGCTGCTGTAATAATAAGATTTGTAACAAACATATGAATGGATGAATGAATAGACAAATGAACAGTCCCCTCAAATGCTATCAACTCTTCTATAATGGTGATTACACATGCACACAATGATGAGGATCCAGCAGCCCAATCAGCTCCCAGGGTGGCAATGATGTTTTCATTGTCGACACCATATCACCTTGACTTTGGAACCCCCGACCTCAAAAATGTTGTCAGTAGTTCCACCAGTCCTAGTAAGTATACAAAATTTGGCAAAGATCCAGCAAACAAAAGAGCTCCTCTAGTGGTAACAAGTTTAGTAACAGAGAGACAGACAAAGTGAAAACATAATGCCACCACAGTGGAGACATAATAAAATACTTCAACGTAATCACTTAACACCAGGTAGGATTTAAAACTGCATCAGAATTTAATGTTGTGGTTATAACTTGAACATCAGCAAATCAGTCTGGATTAACCTACAAACTGTGCAGCAGCTTTATATTGTTTGAAAAGGTTTGCTTTCACTTCACTAAATCACTAAAGTCATCTAAACATAACTGATGTGATAAATTTGCAGCCATTATTTGGAGAAGTGTTGCACCAGACTGCCATAGTTGTTTCCTGTGTTTACCTTTATAGAATCATGTACCAGTAGACCAAAAAAACCAAATAATTCTACAAACATCAGAGTAAGCAGGGCATGTTGGTTTTACAGCAGTTCACTAATCCTGTGTGTCATTGTCTTTGCAAATTACACTTTAGGAACTGTGGCATTTTATGTTTGTTCTCATAGGAGCAACGGTGTCTGTGTGACATTTTACAGTATGGAGTGAGATACAGAGGAATAAAAACTGCAGTCACATTAATGGCCTCATCAACATTTATGACTTAATTTTATACTTATTGTACAGAATGAATAAATCCTGACATTTTCTGCCTTTGGATCAGATTAGAGGTGTATAAACTCCTACAGAAGCAGTTTCCTTTTGTTGAGCTGTTGTACATATGCATCACTGTGATTGGTGCAACTCTTGTAGAGTGATGAGATCTGTGATATTACTGGCTGAGGGTAAATCCATGGCCAAATCCTCAATTGTATATTCCACCTCACCCAACCATTAAGAACTGTTGCCCCGCTGCAGCTACATATACTGAGTTAGCAGGTATATTTGGGTAAAATCCCACCCTCTGTGCTCCAAAGACCACTTTACATTTGCTATATTGGGTCCTTATTCTTTGAATATGCCTGTGTTTCCTGTCTGCAGTGTATGTAATTATCAGGTCGTGGTGGCAGCATGCTAAACAGGGTATTCCAGGTGTCAGTCTCCCCAGCAACACCTTCTGGTTCCTACTGGGTGATACCGAGTCATTGGTTAGGGTTAGATTTCTCCAGTGGGCTGTGGATCTACCCCAGTACTTCCTCCTAGTTGGGCATACCCAGAAAACCTCCAAAGGTCCCCAGGAGACATTCTAACCAGATGCCCAAACCACCGCAACAAACTCCTTTCAACATGGAGGAGTAAGAGTTCTACTCCAAGCTCCCTCCATATGTCAGAGCTTCTCACCTTATTTCTAAGGCTGAGCCCAGCAACCCTACAGAGGGCAGTCTTTGGGCTGCTTGTACCCATAACCTTATTCTTAAAGTCATTACCCATATCTCATTACCATAGATGAGATCTGAAACATAGATGGATTGGTAAATCAAAAGCTTCACCTTTCAGCTGAGCTCTCTCTTCACCACCCATCTCTTATCTGAAGATGGGTGAAGGTGGCAGCGGTCTTAGCGGGGTATTCTAGGCATCCTTCTACCCAGCAACACCTTCCAGTTGAACTGGGTGATCCTGAGTCATTTCCAGGCCAGAAAAGATGCGGCGGGTTAGGTTTCTACATTGCATTCCGAATCTACCCCAGTGCCTCCTCCCGGCTGGATGTGCCCAGAAGACCTTTACAGGGAGGGCCCCAGGAGACCTGCTAGCCAGATGCCCAAACCACCTCAACTGGCTCCTTTTGACACGGAGGGGCAGCAGTTCTACTCCAAGCTCCTCACCTTATCTCTAAGGCTGAACCCAGCCACCCTACAGAGGAAATTTATTTTGACTGCTTATGTTCGCCTTTTAGCTCAGCTCTCTCTTCATCACACCACCATCACACCTACATTACTGATGACAGTGCACCAACACACCAGTCCACCTCCCACCCACCTCTGGGTAGAGTTCATCTTTTCAGCCACTTGTTTAACTGAGAGAACACAATTTCAGCGAAGACAGAGTAGACACTGGCAGCTCTTTAACCTGCCAGCCCTCTATAGTACAAAGTCCATATGATATCCTATTGCATTAGTGTGCAAATAGCAAAGCTAATAGCCTAAGCAGGTGTTATGCACCCTGCCTCCTGGTATTTCTAACAGTGTAAAAGTATCTGGAGTGGACCATCTCCTGCTGTGTGCTACGTTTGAGTAGAGCCCACTGTTGAAATATTCCAAACCTGATTCTTCATATAATGTCCAAAGTTCACATGTGAAAACTTCTTTAGAATAATCCATCCATTCAACCAGTCATCCATTTTCTGCCACTTATCCAGGTCTGATCTGGGTTGGAGCAGTCCATACCCAGACCTCCCTTTCGCTGGCCACCTCCTCCAGCTCTTCTGGGGGGCACAGAGGCATTCCCAAATCAGCCAAGAGATGTAATCTCTCCAGCATGCCTCCTTCCAGGTAGATATGCTCAAAATACCTCACCAAGCAGGTGTTGAGGCAGCATCCTAGTCAGATGCCCGGACCACCAAAGCTGGTTCCTTTCAGTCTGGAGGCATAGCTGCTCTATTCTGTGCTTCTCCTGAACAACCAAGTTCCTCACACTATCTCTAAGAGAGAGCCCAGATACCCTTTGGAGGAAGCTAATTTCTGCTGCTTGAATCTGTGCTCTCATTCTTTTGATCACCACCCAGAGCTCATAAACAATGATGAGGGTAGGAATGTAGACTGACCAGCAAATCTACAGCTTCACTTTAACACTCAGCTCTCTCTTCACCACAACTGCAAACCCCACACCAGTTGTTCTGTCAATCTCTCACTCCATCCATTTCTCACTTATGAACAAGACTTCACGATTCTTAAACTCCTCCGCTTGGAGAAGAAGCTCATTCCCAGTCTAAAGTGGGCACTCCACTCTTTTCTGGCTGAGCACCATAGGCTCAAATTTGGAGGTGCTAATTCTCACCACAGCCCCTCCACAATAAGCTGAAAACTACCCCAGCGCAAACTGGAGGTCATCATTCAATGAAGCCAATAGAACCACATCATCTGCAAAAAGCAGAGACAAGATCCCGTGAACGGTGACTTTGACAACCTCCACACCTTGGCAGCACCTTGAAATTCGGATCATAAAAGTTATGAGCAGAATTGGTGACAAAGGGCAGCACTGATGGAGTCCAAGACCCACCAGAAATAAGTCTGATTTATTTTCATCAACGAGAACCAGGCTCTCACAGGGACTGGATATACTGTAACAATGGGACTGATACCTCATACTCCTGAATCAGTCAGTCAGTATTACACGCACTTCAGATTGTGTAATGTCTTTGCTATTATGGAGAAAATACAATCATGACGAGAGAAAATGAGCCCAAAACATCTACCTTTATCTTTGCTACCGAGAACTATTGTCTTTGTAAGCTCCTCATTAACTCTAACTGTTGGAGAAAAGTACGACGTTTCCAAGAGTGTGACAGGGAGGAGAGAACGAATAAACTCTGACTGTGACTGATAAACAAGATGTGGAACATGAGCGTTCTGCTTTCACTGGAACTGAATCTTTAATTTCTACTCTTCTCTTCATCTCTCGATTTACAAGAATCTCAGGGAAACTTTTCCAACAGTGAAAGTTTTGATGACCTCAAAACTATTTTAATTTAAGTCAATTCAATACTCAGCTGAGCCTAAGAAAATAACTGAATATAAATCTGCATCCATCCAGACTTGATTTCATTTTCTGTAAACCAAACTGGAGGAGCAAATGACTCTTTACATTAAACTATACTTCACTTCTCAAAAATGACACTGCAGAGGTGACTTTATATTTTTATCTAGTATCAAGATTTAATTTATACGTACTATGTAAAAGGCTTGAGCCACCCCTCATTTTTGTACATTTTGCTTGAAAAACAGAAAATACATCCAACAATTTACTGAAGCGTACAGATATAAACAGAAATGCAAAACAAAAGGTCAAAACAGAGTGTTATACATTTTTACAGCTTGAAAAGTCAATATTTAATATGACTCCTAGTAGTCTTCAGTACAGGCTGAATTGCCTTAATGTAGTATTTTACACACTCACCTTACAAGTGGAAGGTCCCTGGTTTGATTTCTGTTGGGGCATAAGCCCCTCTCACCATAGCAGGTTGTTTCAAAAACGGGCATCTGGTATTAAACTTCTGACAAATTACCAATGCAGATTAATCCACTGCGGGAACCCATGGAGGAAAATACAAGGGAGTAGCCAAAGGCACAGCCTGAACTCTCTGAGCCAAGCTTTCTGTCATTTCTTTAAGTCGTCTTCAGGAATAGTTCTCCAGGCTTCTTGAAGGACATTCCAAAGCTCTTCTTTGGATGTTGGCTGTCTTTTGTTCTGTTCTCTGTCAACATGATCCCACACTGCTTCAACAATGTTGAGGTCTGGGCTCTGGGGAGGCCAATCCATGACCGATTGTGTTCCATTGTGTGTTTTTCTATTCCGGTAGGCTATCTGACCCAAGAAATTTAAATTTGGATTCATCACTCCATTAGACCTGTTGTCACTGATTTTAGTCCAGTTCTTGTGTAATCTGGCATACCTCTGCCTTTGCTCCCAGTTTCCTTCCTTAAGAATGGCTTCTTGACCACCAACCTTCCATTAAAACCTGAGGTTTTGAAAAGTAGCTGGATCAACTGAAGTGCTGTGAAGCATCTCTGAGGTCAGGTTTTGCTGATGTTTTTCCCTATTTCTTAAGGACATGATTTTTGGATACTGTTCATTTGCTCCAGATAGTTGTTTTAGTCCTATCACATCTTCTTTTGCCTTCAAATATTTTTAAGGACACACTACACACAATGCTGGTGCCATTGGATTGAAAATGAGTGAAAAAGCAACAAATCTCCAAATTAAAACTTTGAAAAACCTTCAGAAACTATTTTTCAACACTGCTTTTAAAAGAAATTGCAAGAAATTCAAAATGTAAAGAAATGAAGGGTAGCTCAAGACTTTTGCACAGGACTGTACATCATCTTCCATTTATTCTCCAATATCAGAAGTGGCTGATATTGAAAAACCCTGCCAATGGCTGGACAAAGCTGGACTGAAAGACAATAGAGAGGCACTAATCACGGCAGCACAGGAACAAGCTCTGAGCACAAGATTGACTGAGGCTGGGGTCTACCACACCAGGGAAGACCCCAGGTGCAGGCTGTGCAGAGACAATTCAGCATTTAACAGCAGGGTGCAAGATGCTAGCAGGCAGGGCATACATGGAACGCCATGACCAAATGGCCGGCATAGTGTACAGGAACATCTGTGCTTGGAAGTCCGAAGGACAAATTGGGACAGATCTCCCCTCCAAAGGTCTTTGAGAATGACCACGCTAAGATCCTGTGGGACTTCCAGATACAGATGGACAAACTGGTGATGGCTGACCAACTGGACATAGTAATGGTGGACAGGCAGAGGAAGAAGGCCGTAGATGTAGCAATCCCAAGTGACCCAATATCGGGAAGAAGGAACACGAGAAGCTCAAAAAATACCAAGGGCTGAGAGAAGATGTGGCAGGTGAAGGCAACAGTAACAAGTCAGTTGGTGAAATAAGCGGTTTTACTGCATTTTAAGCATTTTGAAACCCCAGCAACTCAGCTACCAAGCAGCAGACCATGTAAAGTTTCACAGCAAGGTTGGCTAATGCTGAGTGGAGGAGTTCAAGTATCTCAGGGTCTTATTCACGAGTGAGGGGAGGATGGAGCGGGAGATTGATCGATAGATCAGACCAGCGTCTGCAGAGATCCAGATGTTGTACCAGTCTGTGAAGAGGGAGCTGAGCTCTAAGGCAAAGTTTTCAATTTTCCAGTCGATCTACATTCTTACCCTCATCTATGGTCATGAACTTAAAGATAGGGTGAGGAACTCAGTCATCCAGGAGAGGCCCAGAGTAAAGCTGCTGCCCTCTACATCCAAAGGAGCCAGCTGAGGTGGTTCATCTGATCAGGATGCCTCCTGGACGCCTCCCTCTTGAGGTGTTTCGGGCACGTCCCTCTGGGAGGAGACCCCGAAGCAGACCCACGCTGGAGAGACTGTCTCCCAGCTGGCCTGGGATTGCCTTGATGTCCCCCCTGAAGAGCTGGAGGAGGTGGGTGGGGAGAGGAAAGTCTGGGCTTCTCGGCTCGAACAGCTGCCCCCGCGACTTGGACCCCCAGAAAAGCGTTAGACGACAGACAGACGGATGCTTTCATTAGAATACTTTAATAATCCCCAGGGGGGAAATTATTCAAAGCGTTACATTTATTTAATGTTTGCACCCTTGAATCTTACATGAACTTAAGTGTGACTGAATGAAGTGTTCAGTAGAGTCCAGAAGGTTCCTTTGGTTGGGGTTGCTGGTGGATTATATCAGAAGTTTAGCATCATGGATCGTTCTTCACTTTCAGTAACTGTTGCTGTGATGGCCACTGATGCTAACAGCTGTCCCCCATTTTCAAATTATGAACCATATTTACTCTTTCAACAACTTAACAGACAAATAATCTGCATAAAAGGCAAAAAGTCAAAGTGGTGCCTACATTAAAAATGCAGGAATGTATTTAGTTCAAACCGGAGCTTTAATGTGTGCTTTGAAAGCTTTTAAGCATCTTAGACATCAAGCACAGCTCAAACATCTTAAAGAATTTTATAACCATATTTGTGTATGATTTATTTAAAATGTTTATATGATGCCTGGCGCACAAATGGACAAATGTCCCTCTTTGATGTCTGTCAGTGAATGCTGAGGAACCCTAAAAGCTACCGTCCAAATCAGCGTCTGCACAGGCCATGACAGTGGGCATTTGGTGGCAGAGTTTGGACGATTTCAGAGAGCAGCAGAGGGCAGAATATGAGAGCAGTGAGCCGAGGTGTGCTGATGTTTAAATGGACTGATGACCGCGACTGATGCACAGCAAGAACGCTGTGAGTGTGCATCTGCATGTGTGTGTGTGCTTTTTCCCTCAAACTCTACCTTGATTGGCTTAATCTCTGCTGGAAGGTGACCAGACAGGCAATCGCTTCCACTGAAGTGAGCACCACACACACACACACACACACACACACACACACACACACACGCAGCATTTAGGCTGGATGTCAGCAGGACAGAAAGACTGCGGTCACTTCCTGCTAAGTGTGTGTGTTGGCAGACAGGTGTGTGGTCACTTTGGCAGGCAGTGCAGATCTGCAGTCACCTCACACACACAAACATAACGCCCTTCGCTGCCCCGCTGTGGGAGGAGCTTCAGTGACACCAGAGAGCCAATCAGACACAAACCGCACAGAGAATCCTTCAGTTTAAAAAGATCTGCTTTAAAAAGGAAAACGAACCCTTGAGACCACTGGCCCATCACCTCACTGAGACAATGTATCTCTTAGTATGCAGTTAGCACTGCCACCTCACCGAAAGAAGACCCCGGGTTTGAACCCACAGCTGGCAGAGGCCTTTCTGTATGGAGTTTGCATGCTCTCCTTGTACCTGTATGGGTTCTCAAAGGGAACTCTGGCTTCCTACCACAATCCAACGACATGCATGTTAGGCTAATTGGTGTCATAGGCGTGACAGTGAACATATACATGGTTGTCTGCTTCTCTGTTAGCCCTGTGACAGACTGGCAACCTGTTCAGCTCTCATGACAGCTGGGAGGAGCAGTGTAACACTCGATGTGATAAGCAGAAGAAAATGAACGCATGCCACCAGTATCTCCAAACCACAGCTGTTGAGATGTTCACTGGGAGTGACCAGGATGGACAGGTTTAGAAATGAGTACATCAGAGGGACAGCTCAGGCTGAGATGGTTTGGACATGTTCAGAGGAGGGACAGTGGACATATTGGACAAAGGATGTTGAAGATGGAGCTTCCAGGCAGGAGGAGAAGAGGAAGAGCACA
>VUQH01090795.1:0-15278 GCA_015106775.1 Etroplus canarensis
ACCATACCTACCCAACACCTCCTCATCCCCTCTGTTCTCTTCACCTACATACCCTCTACCACTTCATCCAACTTACCCCAGAATCCCTCTTTCTCTTCTAACTGGCATCCACCTTGTGGGGCATATGCACTAACAGCATTCAGCATCACACCTTCAGTTTCCAGCTTCAAAGTCATCATTCTGTCTGACACTCTCTTCACCTCCAGAACACTCTTCACATACTCTTCCTTCAAGATGACCCCTACTCCATTTCTCTTCCTACCTACACCATAGTAGAACAGTTTGACTCCACCTCCGATGTTCCTGGCCTTGCTTCCCCTCCATCTGGTTTCTTGCACACACAATATATCTACCTTCCTTCTCTCCATCATATCAGCCAGCTCTCTCCCTTCACCAGTCATATTCCCTACATTTAAAGTCCCTACTCTCACCTCCATCCTCCTGCCTTTCTTTCTCTTTCTCTGCCTCCTAACATGCTTTCCCCCTCTCCCCCTCCTTGATCTTCAGCCAACAGTAGCATAGTTTCCACCGGCACCCTGTTAGCTAACGGCACCAGAGGTGGTCGTTGTTAACCCGGGCCACGACCGAGCCGGTATGGAAGTCATGTTATGAATCCGCATATTTGATTTAGCAAAGTTTTTATGCTGGATGCCCTTCCTGACGCAACCCTCCCCATTTACCTGGGCTTGGGAGCAGCACTAGGACTACACTGGCTTGTGGGCCCCTGTGGCTGGTTATATATATTATATATATTGAACTAATTACGATAAGTCTTTAATAAGATAATGACATCCACCCGTGGTTTATATACACGCTTTTTGTATTCCATACTAATAGTCGGTACCATTTCAGCTGCAAACATACATGACATGCATGCACTCAGACGCATTCCAAAACTGCTATTGGAAACTTACCTGCAAATTTGCCCGCTTTGCAACTGCTAGACTTCTCCTTTTGTTTTTTTCCATTTGTTGGGGTTGTTGCGATTGTTTGGGCAGTGTGGGATTTTTCGTGAAGCGGTTATGCATGGACCTTGCATAACCTGGAGTGCTTAGACGGCTTCCACAGGTCTCTTTCCTCTCAACATTTGTAATCCAGATAGCTTGTAGTTTCTTTTTTTTATGGCTCCAGTGGAAACTTGGACATTGCCAGGCCCATTCCTGTCGCATTTTTACAGTCCACCGTGACACATAAGCCCATGATGCTCAAGAAAAATCAGCCCAGTTTACACAGGAGTGAATGAGCGGGGCTGAGCTGTGTGGCCACATTGATATCATGGGGACAGAAAAAGCCGAGGGGCAATTTGAAAATAACGGTCACTTCTGGACAGTACAAAACCTCAAAATACTCATAATTGCAACATATTTTGAACAAGTATGCAAACTTTTAGGGGTAAAATTGCACTGCTAATCCAATTATGTGTTTTCTCAAATCGTTTGATTTGCTCTTTAAGTTTTCTTCGCTTCTGGTGACATTACACTGACTTATATTCATTTCCTGTAGTTTTACTGTAACCCTAAACATAACTATGACGTGCCAAACTTTAACCCTTATACCCTAACTGTAAACCAAGTACTTGCTTTAAAATAAGCGAGAACAAGAAACAATCAACTGCAAGAATCAGAATCAGAATACTTTATTATTCTGATTCTGAAATTTTGTAAAGTATATTTATATCAGCACTGTAAACGGTCATTCCGTAAACTGTTTTCCAGCACTGTGTGTGTGTGTGTGTGTGTGTGTGTGTGTGTATGTTGTAGGAGCCGTTGTTTGGGATGGTGACAGCCCCACTGGAGAGCTCCCTGATTCGGCTTGACGAGGAGCTAAAATTAGGAGCCCTCAGCGTTTTCATTCTGGTACAGCTGCATTTATATGTTTCTGGGTAACTGCAGTATATACAGTCAAATAAAAGTCTAATGGCATGAAAAGGTCAGCTGTAATGTCAAGAAATAAAAACCATCAAATGAACATTTTCCTGCAGTTACTGGCACTTTTAAAAAAGTCTCTGCTATTTGCATTGATTCTACCATCAAATTCAGTTGGCTAAAACCTGTTTAAATAATGAAATAGCTGACAAACAGAATACATTTAGGGGATTGTGTTTTACTTATACTTCTGATATGTGCTGTGACTAACTACGTGTGCTTTTGATAGATACTTAGGTTTATGGGTGACCCAAACTTGAATGGGGCTCAGGAGAATATGTTTGGGAACTACATCATCCAGAAAGGACTTGCCAACCCCAGCCTCAGAGATGAGATTCTGGTTCAAGTGTCCAATCAGGTAAGAACCAGCTTTCTATGTCTCCCCAAGGAAGCATTATGGTTTTGGGTTGTCTGTGCACCTGCGCGTCCATCCATTACAAATCTTGTTACCACTACAGGAGCTGACTTATTTGCTGGATCTTTACCAAAGTTTGTACGATTAATACATATCATGGGTAGAGCATCTACCATTGTGGAGTCAAAATTCAAAGTCACACAGAGTCACTGAAAATATCGTTGCCATCATAGGAGCTTACTAGGCTCCCGGATCATTGCCGCTACTTGTATGGTCAATAACTAGGAAGGGGGGAAGAATAGATCATAAGGTCCAAGGTCAAAGTCACATGAGTGTCTTGTCGTGGCATGGTATGAGGAGATAGGACCCAATATGCAGACTTCAGGAAGCCAGGAGAATAAACTCAAAAAAGGCTTTATTTTGCCAACTCACTCAAAAAATGGCAAAGCCCACAACATAAATCCAAGGCAGGGTGAAGCATGGGCACAGAACTCTGACAGGTAATCCTACAGGCAGGGAGCAAACACTGATGACACGACACTGAACTGAAGAGAGACAGAGTATACATGCACACAGACTAACGAGTAAATGAGAAACAGGAGGGACAGGAACACAGGTGGCAACAATCAGGGGCGGGAAGCAAAACTAAACACAAAGCACAGGACTAGACTGAAACCAAAGTAAAACAGGACGTGAGGAAGAAAATGACAGGGAATGACATGAGACTGAACTTGACAAAACAAGAGCACAAGGAGGCAAAACATGAACAGAGAATATTGACAACAGAACTACAGAAGATAACAAGGACTAAAGTAAAAAATAACACTGGAACAGAAACTCAAAATACACAGGAGTACCTACAAAACACAGGACCATAACAGTGATAATCTCATTACCACCATACGAGCTGACTGGACTCCAGGATCCTTTTTAATGCTTGTATAGTTGATCACTATGATGGATAGTAGAATTGATGACATTTTTGAGGTCCATACATTTGTCTGTCTGTCCATCCATGCGTCCATCTATCCATTACAAAATTTACTACTAGAGAAGCTGACTTGTTTGCTGGAGCTTTACGAGACTTTGTGTAGTTAATACTCATGATGGATAGAACATTTATGAGATTGTGAGGTCAAAGGTCAAAGTCACACAGGGTGAGATTTAAGGTGGAGGCATAATGGCAGAGTTCAAAGCATTTCTTTTTTATTATTATTATTTTTACTATTCCTTTGTAATCTTTTTCCTAATTAACCTCAGGGGTGTCTTTCCTACCATTAGGTATGGAGGAATCCAAACATACTGAATTCAGAGCGTGGCTGGCTCCTCCTTTCCTCTTGTCTTTCTGCCTTCCTGCCCTCTCAAAGGCTGGCTAAGTACTTGCTAAAGTAAGTATGTCTTGTCATCATATAAAACCATCCAGTACTGTTAATAGGACAGCACTTTATTGATTTTAATGCTCTATGTTGATGTCTTCTTCTGCAATCATTTGCTCTTTTCTATATGTTTGCAGTAGTTTTACAAATATTTCAGTTTGAATTTCTGTTTGTTTATATTTGTTGTTGATTTGTAGGTTCGTGTCTGACTACGGCCCAGAGGGCTATGACTGTGTGTGCCAGCACCGTTTGCTTCAGGCCTTGCAGAGGCTCAGTATTGGGCCAGAGTATGTCCGGACATACCCACCCTGTCTGCTGGAGTGGACTGCCAATCGCAAGAGAGCTCACACTGTTCTGCACATACACTGTTTTGATGGTGAGAAAACAAACAAAAATACATACAGCATGAAAGATTTAGGAAAAAGAATCTCATCCCTTTTTAAAGCTGTATTGTGTCAAAACACCCCTGAGTAAGACCTGGGCCCAGCAACTACATTTGTAGTCCGTATATTCACTCACTTTGAATTCAGTTGAATTAATCCTATTTTCACATATATCACTTTGTCAAGATAGTAAAACTTGCTAAGAAACAAGAAAGGAAAATAATAAAAATATGATTGGAAAAAGTTTAAGTTTCATTGTATTACATTTATCCAACTATTACCTTATCTACCTTTTGACTGGTCTTAATTTGCTTTCAAACACATACACAGATAACTATGAGATGTAATCAAAAATTTGCCCTTGAAAAATCGAAACTCTTACCTGATATGAATTTGGGGGATCTCCCTATTAAGATCCCCTTCTCATGCATTAAAATCGCACTGTGGAGGTCCCGTCCTGGCTACCGGATGTTGTCAGTTCTTCTACTCATCATGGTGATTATCATTGGCAATGATCCAGCAACCTAGTCAGCTCATATGGTTGTAGCAATATTTTTATTGATGACCACATGTGACTTTGACCTTTAAACCCACTTCCTCAAAAATTTTAGCAGTTCTTTTCTCTATCACAGTATTATAGTATGCAAAATTTGGCTAAGATCCAGCAGCCCAGTGCACTCTTACGATGGTAATAAGAATTTTATTAATGACTGTATGTGATCTTGTACTTTGACCCCACAATCCCATAAATGTTAGAACTTCTTCCCCTCATAGGTATTAACCACACGAAGTTTGGTAACAATCCAGCAAACACATCAGCTCCTGTAGTGGCAAGATTTGTAACAGAGGGATGGATGGACAGACAGACACATGGACGGACAGCTCAAAAATATAATGCTTCCACAGCAGAGGCATAATAGCCCACCTTTCATGTCAGGATTGTTATTGGTGATGAGAGTTGCATCATGAGCTTTAATTCAAAGACTGAACAGCAATCCAAGTTATTCCCACATTTCAACCCAGAAGCACAACCAGGAGCATGCTCCTTGTTTTTTCCACAGTCAGTGGGCATTCCACTGTGAATTTGTCATCCAGGATCATTTTGTTACCACTGAGTTCTACTGTAACATCCTGAGGTGTCAGAGGGAGACTGTTCACTGCAAATAACCTGAACTGTGGTGTAAGCCATCATGCGCCAGCACACAGCTAATTGAGTGTTTTTTTGGCCGCACCAACACAGTCATCATCACTCACCACCCACCTCACTCGACACATATCTCTCCCAAACAACTTCTTCCTTTTCTCCATGGTGAAATTCAAGTTGAATTAATCTAAAATTAGCAGGAGTGTTAGAAGCAGTGCAGCACTGCTTCATATATTCCTATAAGCGAGTCATGGTCTTATAACTACACCTCATGAATGAAAGGACATTGTTTTGTACTCCCTGTTGCTGACCCAACCTCACTTGTGTTTTTTCGCCCTGAGCCCAGTCAGTGTGTGCACTATTCAGCAGGAAAGAGGTATCCAGCTCTCTCTCATTCTGCTAATCTGTCCTCTGGCCTCGTGGCAAGTCTGCTGAGGATTACACAACACCTGATACTAGCTCTGGTTCACTGATTCTGTTTGTGGTGCTGGTGTCTGTGAGAATCTTCCCAGACTGACCAGTGAGGGTGTTAGCAACTTTTTTTTTGAGCAATACAGTTAGATGAATGATTTTATAGTTGGAGTGGCTCTTAATGCAATATAAGACAAAATCACACAGCATTTTACAGCTGTGGTTTTGTTGCTTTATTTTAATAACTCTGACATTTCTTCTTCAGGTGTGTCCTTTTTGTGTCCGCTACACTCATGGACGACTGGAGAAGAGATGGCCAAAGACATCTTACAACACAGGTAGCATCTTTGTATGAAGTAATAATACAGAATTCATGGATTCGACACTTTGTGCTTCACTCTGAGCAAATTTATATGTAATAGTATATTGTGTTTATGTGGTGTAGGAGTGTGGTGGAGGGTCGTCGCGGCTGGTCAGTCCTGCTAAAGGAGCCGGCTCAGTGGGTGGAGCTAGAGGGCTCAGACTATGTTCTGGACTTGATGTCAGATCTGGAGCTTCCTGCTGACTTCCCCAAACACAGCAGCTACTTCATCATCTCAGCACAGGAACCAGGGAGAGTGCGGCCCAATGCCAGCATGTGAGACACGCATTCACAAACACACACACACACAGAAATCTCTGAGATTTCATGAACCCATCCAGCCATTGTAAGGATGAGTTTGCTGTTTAGGTTTTAAGGTGGGATGTTACTGTGTACATGTGCTCAAGGGCTGCACTGTATGAATAATTTTATCCCCAAAACATGGGGATATGATGAAACTATCACCACTGCCTCCACAAATCCTTCATGTCATTGCGATAGTGCAAAACTATTTGACACAGGATTTTAAATTTTGACATAGTAAAACTAATTCGATTTTCGGCCTTTTTTTAAAAACAAATTTGCTACTCAGTGGCGTTATTTGTAAAAAACTGTTTACATTTTAAAGCATATCTCTGTGACTATTTTTCTGATATGCACGAAACAAAAACCAAACTGATTGCAGTATCATTTACTTTTTTGGTGACACCATGCCACTACCGCCACCACAAATTCTTGATGTGACCGTTATAATACCATTTGAAACAGGATTTCGAATTTTGGCACAATGATATATCTCCATGAGATCTGGAACTGATTAGATTTTCAGCCAATCTGAAAATATGAATTGGCCACTAGGTGGGGTTTTTTTTTGTAATTTTTTTTTTTTATTTGTTCATTTTCAGCCATCTGTCTCTAGCTAGTCATCAAATCTGCAAGAAACTAAAATGAAATTGATAATGGGATCATATACTTTCATGATGACACCGTGTCATGTCTGCTCTCACTGCCGTCGGCTGTTGCTGAAATTGGTAAAAAAAAAATAAAATTAAAAAAAAATCTGGAACTATGGAATCAACTTCACTACTGCATAGCGATTTTTAATCATCCAATTTGTTTTAAAAAAGAAAAAGGAAACTAACCATGGCATCTAGTCTCACATCACATCAAGCGGGGTCACGTCAGGTTAACAGTCGTGAAGAAATTGCAGCTTTTCAAAGATATACCTTCAGTGGTTGTACAACGGTTACAGGGAACTAGTTTTGAGATTCTTTCTAGGTGCAACTTTGAGTCCGCTTGAAATACTAAGCTTTTCACTCCACAAGTAGGATAAACTCCTTACAAAAGGGTGTGGCTCCTTGAGCTCCTTGTCACAGGATCCAAATGGCTATTCTTAATTTATCTGTTTTGTTATGCCTCCACCATGGAGACATTATGTTTTTGGGCAATCCATCCCTTCATCTCAAATCTTGTTACCACTGCAGGAGCTGTCTTGTTTGCAGGATCTTTTCCAAACTTTGAATGGTTAATACCTATGATGGGTCGAAGATCTGATAACTTCTATGAGAATGTGAGGTCAAAGGTCAAGGTCACACAGGATCAGATTTGAGGTGGAGACACACCAACTGAGTTCTATGCATTTCATTTTATTCAACCTTTATTTAGCCAGAATAATATGACTATTGAGCTTAAAGCTCTCTTTAGCAGGAGAGCTCAAGCCAAAACAACAGCAGTGCAATCAACTGTAGTTACATAGCATACTAACACACACAGTAAAATAGATAAGTAAGTATACCAGTGTACATGAGGTAAAGAGTAAAACACGAACACAACCAGAATTTATGAACTTCAACCCCAGTGATGCTTAAAACATCAGTGTACAATAAGTCATTTTCTCAGGCCAAAAAGCAGGGGTAGTAATCTTCAGACAAAGCATTTACAGTCTGAAGTAACTGCCTGCCGTGCATTTAAAATCAGCTTCAATTCATTTAGTGGCTCCTGCTCCTGAAGGTGATTTTGCAGCTGATTCTAGTAGGAGGGAACTGCAAATTGGGACCCTCTTTTTCAAAATTCAGTGCCAACTTTCAGGATAGACTGAAGGAATGAGTCATGAGACCGAAGACAATAACTTCCCACACTTTTTTGATTAATGTAAGTCTGTAAGTAAGAAGGGAACACGGCAAGAATAGCCTCATAAATCAGAATGTACCCATGGTTGAATCTATGAAATGACAAAGCACACCATCCGACCAAAGTACACAATGTACAAAGATGGGTAAGCGCTTAAAGGTTTATAATAAATCTCTAAACTTCATGATAGACAGTATCCAGCTTATGTAAGCATTGTGAAGACACATGCATATCAGTAACATCACCATAATCCAGCACTGACATAAAAGTGTATGCAGCAAATCTCTTTCTTGCCTTAAATGACAGACAGGAAGTGATACCAAAGTAAAAACCTAGTTTCATTTTAAGTTTTTTCACCAGTTGCTGAATGTGAGGTGCAAAAGAGTGTCACTTATAATTCCTAAGCACTTGCATTAAGAGACTAACTCAATCTCAGAGTTAATGCTGCTGAATGTCTAAGTAATTTTCCAGTAGGTAAAAATTTTCAATAATTTACAAAAGGCTAAGATTAAAGAACATCCACAAGAAGTGCGAATTTTTTAGCAAAAATTTAGATTCATCTCACAAGAAACTGTAAAAGCAGAGACAAGTGAGTGAGAGTCATGTCACAGCTAATTACTGTGTCCGCTGTCTGCACCTGCAAACACACTGTTTCAGTTAGAAATAATAGTGAGTGTGGTTTGTAGTTGTTGTCAGCAAAAAAAGGCTTAAAACTACAGACTATATAAAAGATGGACATCAGCCATTGTTTGGTGAAGCCCCCATTTAAAACTTAAATTTTAGCATTTTGGCCATTGCCAGCTTAGTTTTATTGAAGCCTGAAGGGGTGAGCATGAGAGGTTGGAGGGCTACTACTGTGCACAAAAGCATCTTGTTTGTTAGACAGTTGCATTAATTTTTTTCCAAAAAGAACAGTGACAAGGCAGAGGAGAAACTGTAGGCTACCGCTGTCTGGGTCAGCATCCACCTGTCAGTCAAAGCAGCCCTGGCCCTAAAATAAACAAAAAAAACTTCATCACTTTGTACAGTTGTTATGGAAGGGGAAATTAGCTGTGGAAACTGAAACAGACTTTTTTACTAATTCCCATTCCAGCAACTGCAAGTTTTGACACTCTCACTTTGGCTTCTTTTTTCTTTACGGGTGGTTGCCCCTTGCTTAAAACCCACTGCACACTCCCTGCTCAGCTTTAGGCAAACATACAGTAACACAAATAGGGACTCACTAGTCAACAAAGTAGAGTTTTAGCAGCTAATGACAGTTGGTAGAGACCAAAAACGGAGCTGAAAAAAGGCAGTATAGGAGTGTTTCTTGTAACAGACATATAAATCAGTTAATTTTTGAGGATTTACTTAAAACAACTTAAAAGCACACTTGAAAGGTGTGTGAAGTGTTTCTTCCACCACTCATTTATCACGGGGGATTTAAGCACTATGGATTAGCCGGTTCTTTTTTATTGTGTTACAGAAGCCTATTGGGGGGTGGCTTTGACACTAGTGACGACATCATATCTTCAGCCATACCTAGCTCTGATGGAATCAGCCAAGGTACATTATTAAGGCAAGCATGTCTGTGCACATATTGACTTTGATTCAAACAGACATCAAAGTCCTCTTCTCTCTCTTAGACTTGGAGCCTCACAGAGGGATGGATCGTTATCTTGACAGCCTGTTTGACCCTGTACTGTCTGACGGAGCTGGAGTAAGTTACATAATTCATTCACTCTGAAACACTTGAGCACATGAGAGAAGACTCCTCCATCTACCACTTACTGTCAGTCACTGTAAATCTCTGCAGGACTATTTTTAGAAAGTTATCATGGAGCGCGCCTTCAAGGAATGAGCTTTTTGTTATTGGTGCACTGGGTGAAAGTCGGAATTAGATGTATATTGTATATAGACTACACAGTTTGCCACTGACTTACAGATACAGTAATTATTATTATGATTCCTCTGCCACGGAAGTATTATGTTTGGGCAGGAGTTGACTAATTTTCTGGATCTTTATCAAGCCTTATGTAGTTTATACTCATGATGGGTAGATAAACTGATGACATTTTTGGGGCTGTGGGGTCAAAGGTCAAGGTCACACAGAGTCATTAATAAAATTCTTGTGACCATTGTAGGAACTTACTGCGATGCTGGATCCTAGCCAAATTTTGTATAACTTATTATAATGGGTAGAAGAAATGATAACATTTTTTAGATCATGAGGTCAGTGGACAAGGTCACAGGGGTGGTCAATAATACTCTCATTACTGCCATAGGAGCTGATTGGGCTGCTGGTACTTTTCCAAACTTTGTGTGGTTAATATGATGTGCAGAAGATCTGATAAGGTTTAAAAGATCTTGGGGTCCAGACTCAAGGTCACACAGGGTCATACTGGCCAAGTTCTAGGCATTTCATTTATACAAGTTTTAGTGCTCACATTCAACAGGGAATCTGTCCTTTAGGTCTTCTCTTGTTGTTTCATACTAAAGCCTCATATGAAATAAGATGTGCTATAATTTGCCATCAGTATTTCCAGTAATAATAATAATATAACAAAATGTATTAATACAGGACATTGTGTCTGTCTGAAGTACTTCATCAAAAGAAATGAAACCAGGCAAGGTACAAAAAATGAGAACAAGGCCAAAGGACAGTAAAGACAATAAAACCAAAGTTATAAAATGAAAATGAATAAATAAAATAAACTGCATAATAAAATATATATCCTAAAGCTTTTAGAGAGCTTTAGGATATATATTTTAAAAGGATCAAAGGACCAAGTGTGTCTGAGTTTAGGAGACAGTGAGTATCAAACTGTGACCCTCAAATATATTACAGAAAACTGTATCTAGGACTAAGTGCACATTTCTGAAAACACTGCACACTGCAGCAGGATGTTTAGTAAAAGTGTGTCTTGTGATTTATGTTCGTTAGTCAGTATCCTGTGCTGCTACTTGCACATTTAAATACATCTGATATGAACAGTTTAATTCTGATTATCTACCAGATAGCAGAGATGTAGTGTTTTTTAAAGCTATTTATTACTTGAGATTTCCCACAACCGAAACATAACGCTTGACCTAAAATTGTGGTTGCAGTGGTTATCTGATGATTGAGTTAAAGCTTTCAGTCAGAGCAACAGTGCAGTGAGTGCTGGCTGCATTGGATCTATCAGTCCTCAGCTGGGACGCCGATGTGGTGAATGTTAGTCGTGCTATCGGATGTGGCTGACAGGAATTAGCATGTATCAGATGTGTTCTACAGACCTCTCCTGCCCAGCAACCTATTACGTTACCCAGTTACCGTAACTGTCACAGCCACCAGATCGCCACGATGATTTCCCACCCAGGGGATCTGCTTACGAGGGACTGACACTCTGGCAAATGAAGGGCTTATTATTTAATGAGACATGGCCTACAGACACACTCCTGAGGATTTATGGATCAGTGGCTGATTTCTGATGAAATGGTTGCGAATTGAAGAGGTAGAATCCTCTGATTGGACAGTTGCCGCTGATTCTGGGACACTATGGAACACAAGTGCATTAAATAGATAGATTAAATGCTTTTTTAAATATATACTCATGGCCACTTTATTAAGCTTACGTGTAAATGCAAATATCTAATCACATAATCACATCAAGCATCAGAATTGGAAAGAAAGGTGATTTAAGAGACTTTGAAGGTGGTTGTTGGTGCCAGAAGGTCTGGGCTGAGTATTTAAATAACTGCTGATCTACTGGAATTTTTCCACATAACTAGCTCTAGGGTATACAGAAAAGGCTCTGAAAAAAGAGAAACTATCCAGAGAGTGGCAGTACTCTAGGCAAAATGCCTCATTGATGCCAGAGGAGAATGGCCAGACTGCTTTGTGCTGATAGGAAGACAGCAGTAATGCAGATAACCACAGCCAGATATGTAGAAGAGCATCTCTGAATCCACAACACATTAAACCCTGAAGCAGATGGGCTACAGCAGCAGAAGAACACACCGGGTGTGTCTGCTGTCAGTTGAGAACAGGAAACTGAGGTTGCAACTTTATTAATCCCTGCGAGCAATTTAATCCCTTGGATTAATAAAGTATTCTGATAAACTTGGTGAGCCTGTTCAAATTGTAGCCTGATTTTCCTGCTCTCAGAGACAAAAGAAGATTAGAAAAATATCGCTTTGTCTGACAAGTCTCAATTTCTGCTGTGACGTTTGAATGGTAAGGTCAGAATTTTGCGTAAATAACATGAAAGCATGTATCCATCCTGCCTTGTCTCAATGGTTCAGGCATGTGGTGAGGGTATAATAGTGTGCAGGATATTTTCTTGTCTCCCTATTACCAACGAGCATCATTTAAACACCACAGCCAACCTGGGTATTATTGCTGACTATCCCTTTATGACCTCAGTGTACCCATTTTCTGATGACTGCTTGGCACGGAATAGCACACCATGTCACAACACTCAGATCATCTCAAACTGATTTCTTGAACATAACAATGACTTCACTGTACTCAAATGGCCTCCACAGTTACCAAATCTCAATATAGTAGCACACCTTTGGGATATGGTGGAATGGGAAAGTCGTATTATGGATGTGTAGCTGACAAATCTGCAGCAACTGTGTAATGCTTTCGTGTCAATATGGACCAAAATCTCAGAAGAATGTTTCCAGCACTTTGTTGAACCTATGCTAATAAGAATTAAGGCAGTTCTGAAGGCAAAAGGGGGTCCAACCCAGATGTTAACAGCAAACAGATGCCCTTTGGCCAAATGAAATGGTCTTGAATTAAATTGCTCTTAAATTAAATTGCTCTTAAATTCAAATTATCTGATGTAAGAAAATGTTGTAAAATAAACAGATAAAAACTAGAATGATTAGACATTTTATTTTCAAGATGTAGCGCTTTTGGCTACATACACAGATGAATATTTTATTTTGGCAAAGAAAGTGAAAAATACATATTTGATCAAGTATTCATTGATCTGTCTTTGTCTTTGCTTACACCTGCGTGTTGTGACCAGATTTCCATTTTTAAAGAGACTGTATATAGAAGATGGATGCAGCTTCCACATCTGCAAAGCGAACCCAGTGCCATACACCTGCATTGTTCCAAATAACCATGCTGCTCACATCAAACACTACAGCATTTAAAGTAAAATTAAAGCTGGGTTGCTAGCGCACAATCATGCAATGTCTGTGGTGCTTGACATCACAGTAGATAAGACAATTTTTTATATACTGTACATAGTCTGTGGTTTTAAAGTTTGTCTGTTTGTACTCAAAGGAAGTGGAATCAACTGCAGGACTGTCCGGCAGGATGAAGGGAGCTGGGGGAGTTGGTGGGGGCTGGCATCAACAAAGGGAGTCCACTGGCCCCCCGCCTCCACCTGGAGGTCAGTCACAGACATAGACACACATGTTAAATATCAACACCTTCGCACCTCACTGTCGTCAAGATAAATAACGTGTACAACATAACAAACACACTTAAAATATGACAGAAATTGGATGACTGTGTGTCTGTGTTCACAGCTGTCAGAGTCCTTCCTGTGGGAGGTGTGATGTCGCCTCCTGTTGCTGCAGTGGCACCTGTAACACCTGGTTTGTATCAAGCGTGATGACAGAAAAAAAAAACTCATCAAACATGATTTTCCATTCCCCCATACTGTTTACTGTTTCTCCTCCAGATGCCCAGCAGGCTGTTTTGTCCCAGCAGCAGCAGGAGATTGTGAACCAGCAGGCCGTCATCATGGTGAGTATCAGTTCTGAATCTGCGTCTGCATATCTATTCCACTATTTGTTGTAGATGTTGTGTGTCATGCTCTTGTTTCTCAGGCCCAGCAGATGACCATGCAAGCCATGGCTATGGTCAGCAGCCCAGTGACAAGTCCGCCCACCTCCCCGATCACCAGCCCTCCCATGAGTCCTCTGCCCCATCACCCTCTCAGCCCATATGCCCCCGCAAGCCCATATGGTGTCATACCGCTGAGCCCATATGCAAACTTCCCCCCAAGTCCCTATGCTAACTTCACCCCAACTCCCTTTGCTGCAGCAGACATCCCACCCAGTCCCTATCCTCCCTCTGCTCAAACTCCATCACAACCTCAGGCTCGGCCTCCTGCTGGTCCACAGACTCAGCCTCAGGCTTCCCGCCCTAACCCCAACCCTCAGCCATCCTCCACAAAAACTAACAAAGCTAACCCAGCTGCGCAGGTCAGTAACTCTGAGACATGTGAGAAAACAGTTCACACTGACACATTGCGCAATAATTCAGCACTGCTGCATTTATGAAACTGGCTGTTGTACACTTAAATCAACTATCCAGGAAAAATTGCTTTTTTGAAATACTAAGAGGAACTGTGTAACAAGGATAATAAGCAACTGCTGGTTGATGGTAAACATACTAATTTCTATGCCTAATCACCCAAGAGAAATCAAGCATATCTGAAAGTGGATCAAAAATGTTCATGCAAATGAGGGTGATGCGGTTAGGCCTCTAGGTGGGTTCAACTTTTCTTTTGTTCTCATCGCTTAGTTTTACTCAAGGATGTTGCTCAGTGTCAAGCTCACTTTTCTTGTGTCCGTTTGTGTATGTCCATTTGCAATAGCTGAGCATGAAACCAAAGCTTTCAATGTACTGGTTGATCTTATGTTACTACTATTCAAGATTCAAGAGAGCTTTATTGTCATTTCGACTACATATAGCTGGCGCAGAACATAGTGAAATGAAATAGTGTTTCTCCAGGACCTGGTGCAACATATAAACATATGACATGTGACAGAGACAGGACTAGTTTTTATTTTTACACTTAAAAAATTTAAGTTTAAAAGATTTTAAAAAAAGAGATAAATAAATAAATAAATAAAGTGCAATGTGTGCAACATGTGCAACATGTGCAACAGTTGCAACAATGCAACGCAATGTAAACAATGCCAAGGACACCCTACAATGCAAAAACAGTACATAAGAAAGGCAAGAAAACACAAAACACAAGAACAAGACACTAGCGCCGAAAGAAAGTGCCGTAGCAGCAACTGAGGTGGTGCAGATTATGTGTGTATGTGTGTGAGTCAGAGAGAGAGAGAGAGAGAGAGAGTGGTTTACAGTCCTGCAGTCCTGGGTTTGTGTGTGTGGGTGAGTGTGAGGGGGATCTTTTGTGTAGTACAGTCCTGGGTTATTGAGGAGCCTGATGGCTTGAGGGAAGAAACTGTTA
>VUQH01090797.1:7390-24526 GCA_015106775.1 Etroplus canarensis
GACAAGGAAGGAGGTGGAGGGGAGCCTAGAGAGGTGGAGGTATGCACTGGAGAGAAGAGGAATGAAAGTCAGTAGAAGCAAGACAGAGTACGTGTGTGAATGAGAGGGTGGCAGGTGGAATGGTGAAGATTCAAAGAGTAGAGGTAGTGAAAGTGGATGAGTTTAAATACCTGGGGTCAACCATCAACAAGCAACAGACAATCAGAATACGAGCCCGCAGATGAGAACACTGCACTGAGCACAAGTGTCACACCAGCTGGATGTTTCCCTCTGATGTTTAGTAAAGTGAGTAAAAGGAATATACCATCTTTTGCCAGAAGAAAATTATCACAATCTGAACAGGCAATGAAGAGAGAATCCACTGATCCAAAGACCTGCTGATTCAGATCCATCAAGGATTTTGGAAAAAACTTGTTCAGGACCTAATGTTGTTTAATCAATGTGATATGTCCAAACTGTTATCCAAAACATGTGAACACCCTTGCTCTTTCTTCATTTCACAGCCTTAAGCTACATTTCCAAGTGTTAAAATATGACTACATTAGAAAATGATTTTTTTACACAGAAGAAATGACAGCTAGAAGATGAGCCTGGTTTCAAAATGTAGGGTAACTTCTTTTGAGCGGCCACCTATCCCACATGCTGCTATCCCTTGAGAGTTTAGTCAAAATGCATTTTAAAATTTTTTTTTCTGGTAAATTATAAGACAATGGTGCAAACACCCAGGGTTCCAAAGCATGTTTCTCTTCCTCTGTCAAAGACATTAAACTGGTGCAGTTTCTCTATTGAAACTATGATATATCATATAATACTGATGCTTAAAGTAGCTTAGAAAAAATCATGCTTAACAAAAATTAGATATTTGCTCTATTTTTTTAGAAATGTATTTAGTTGCCATTTTTAAGAGCTTAACATGTTTTTCAGTCCCCACGAGCATTTCTCCTGTACTTTTGAAATGACAAGACTCAAAATGATGTAAAAAGTCAAAAGTGCAAACATTTGGTTTCACACTCACGCACGTTGAGAGCCTGCAACTCAGAAATGTTTTTTTTTTTTTAAATATGAAGGTCAAATTTGCATGGCTTTATTAAATATCTTTGAGTTACTGCACATAAAAATCAGCTGATTCTGAAGGGGTCAAGAGGGAGGCAGATTGATTTTTCGGTGAATTACCCTTTTGAAATGCAACCCCCAATTCCATAAAATGTTGAGACCCTATGTGAAATCTAAATAAAAATACAACACAATGATTTGCAAATCTCATACCAATATTTTGTTCTCAAAGGAATACAAAAAACATATCAAAAGTTGAAAGTGAGACATTTTAATACTTCATCAAAAATACTAGCTCATCTTGAATTTGATGGCAGCAACACATCTCAAAAAAGTTGGGGCAGGGTCTTGTTCACATTTTACACAGCATCCCAACCTTTTTAGAATTGAGGTTGTAGAACACAGTGTGTATATTATATTTAAAACTCTGATTTTTCCTCTCAGGTGTTTAGGGGCAGTCACTGCCAAGCTGCAGGCAAAAAAGTGTCAACGAAGACGCCAAACTGACACAACTGACCGTGGCCCTGAGGTCAGCATGACAAGCCTGGCGCCCGCGTATGAGAACCAGGCCTTTGAGAATGATCAGGTGATGCACGAAGACTCTGCTACATTCTCAACAACTACATCTCCTCCTGCCAAACCTCAGAGAAGCTTCCGGCACAAGCGAGAAGAGGAGGAGACGAAGCTGGAGACCACTGCCTACCTGGAGGGATGTGACAACATGAAAAGGGAGGACAAGATAGAGGAGGAGGAGGAAAAGAATAACGAAAGTGATGGGGAGGCACAGGGGCAGGAGGAGGAGAAAGAAAGAGAGTTTCATGGTTTCGTGGTTTCAGCAGGGGGGAGTCAAAGTGAAACAGATGAGGACAGAGAGGATGAAGATGGAAGTGTCAGCAGGGAGGAAAAGACAGATTTGGAGTTGGAGGAAGAGGAGGCAGGTGAGGAAAGGAACGAAGAGAAAGATGGAGAGACAGAGACTTGCAAAGATTCTGAAACGTCGTCTACAGAAACAGAGGACAACGAGAGAGACGGCAACAGCCAGGACGCCACAGCGACAAATAAAGGAGGACCATCACCCTCTGCACCACGCCCAGCCCGCCGCAGCCGCGTCATCCGCCTGTACCAGTACGACGAGGACGGCCAGCGATATGGCCACCTTCCAGACACTGCCCTCGATGTTCCCGCCCCCGCCCCCAGACTCAAACAGCGCTCCATCTCCCTGACACGCCTCGGCGCCATCATGGCTGCCGCCTCAACGGGGCCGCTGGATGGGAGAGAGACGGGGAGGCAGGAGAACGAGGACGGGCCAAACTTCCACATGGACATGTAACAAAGATAGTTCAGGGTGGACAAAATAATGACAACACCATGATTCGAGCTCAGTCTGGCCCCTGCAGACTCTTGGGTGGAGGGTTCACCACACTTAGCACCGCTCCAAACCAGCTAGACCAAGGGTCTCCAAACTTTACAGTCAAAGGAACCATTATGAGCAATTTTTGACCAAAAGGAATCTTTTAAGTTGCCACAAAACATATTTGAGCCTTGTAATGAAGGTAGCAGAGACTGTTGAAAACAAATGAGCCTATCAACATTATTTTTTTTTTACCACGACTACTCTGCAGTGGGCAGTATATGACAAACTTTAACTTGCATTTAAGACATTATAAAACTAATATATAACTACTAATGAGTATCGTTTTATTTATTTTTTGTAGTGCATTACACATTCACCCTAACTGCTAAATTACTGATGTGGCTTAATCTGCTGTGGCAACCCCTTAGGGAGAATACAAGGGAGCAGCTGAAAGTACATTTTAATCAACAAAATTAAAACAGTCGTTTAGTTGAGGAAAACATAACATGAACATAAATGTTACCTAAATACAGTCAGACTGTCTGCAACTGCTTTAAAAAAAAACAGTTTGAGAATCTTAGTCATTTCAGCTTCGTTCACTCACAGCTTCAAGATCCAGCTATGACAGACATTTTCCATCAGTGCAACCATTTACAACTCCATAAACGATTGATAATTGATCAGTGTGTCTAAATCTTTACATAGAAAGGTTTTATTTAAACAGTGATATTAAAGCAATGTACAGTAAAGGTTTCAGGTTGAGTCAAAGGTTTCAGCTCTTGGTTGATTCAACCGCGAACAAACTGAAAGAAAAGCGAGGCTGTTTTTAAGGGTACAGCAAGAACAGCCTGGGAAGTTGTAAAAACTTCTTTTAAACAGGCACTCCCGCTACTTGTCATTGATGCATTTCCAGTGGAAAAATGTAGGAGTGTGGAAAAAGGTCTGAAAGAGATTGTCAGGAACTAAGCTCCAAAGCAGGTTCATCCCTGCTTTTTTATTGCAGTTTACACACATTGTACATTTCATTCTTGTGTTTTTGTTAAGGGAATTACATGCATTCACAGGCATGGTTCAAAAATCCATCCGTGTGGCATTTTGGGGTGAAGCTTGAAATAGACGCTGTTGGGACATGTGAGACCATAGTGTCCTTATCAATCAGCTGGAACATGCTGTCAGTATCAAAGGAACAGCTCTGCAATGGTTTAGATCATACTTAAAGCAATAGAAGCCTTTCAGTTAGATTAGATGACATAATCCTTAAAGACTCCTTTTTGTGGAGTCCTTCAGGGATCCATTCTTGGCCCACTTCTTTTTACAGTTTATATGCTTCCATTAGGTTCAGTCCTTAAAAAACACGGCATTGCCTTCCATTGCTATGCAGATGATACCCTGGTGTATCTGCCACTGAAACGCTACATGGAAACCCTGGCAAAGGCCTTACTGGACTGCCTAAAAGACATTAAGTCATGGATGGCTTTGAATTTTCTTAATTTAAATGAAAACAAAAACACAAGTCATCCTATTTGGAACCCCTGACCCCCACAAACTTGGCCCCTTAACAAGATATGTTAAACCCTTTGTGAAGAACCTAGGAGTGCTTTTTGATAGCACCTTAACTTTCAATAAAGAAATAAATGCTGCGGTTAAAGCAAGCTTTTCTCACCTCCAGGCACTTGCTAAGGTGAAGCCATTTTTGTGCCTCTGAGATTTTGAACAGGTCATCCATGTCTTCATCTCGCCTCGACTATTGCAGCAGTCTGTATTCAGGTGTCAGTCTGTTACTTATTGGCCGACTGCAACTAGTCCAAGTCACTGCAGCTTGGCTTTTAACTGAGACCACGTTCCATCCAGACTGGCTTCTTTCCACTGGTTCCCAGTCAGTTTTAGAATTTATTTTAAAATTTTAATTGTTTTTAAAACATTACACGGGTCGGCACCTCCCTACCGCTCTGATCTTTTAACTCTGCACATTCCCACCAGATCATAGATGTTTGCTGAGCAGATACTCTTAGATGTACTGAGGTCCAGATTAAAATACAGAGGAGATTAGGAACAGCTATTGCAAAGGACCAAACTGCGGAACAAATTGCCCCTTCACATCAGGACCTCCCCATCATTAGATATTTTTAAATCTCATTTGAAGACCTGTTTTCATTCTTTAGCTTTTAAACCAGTTCCAATAACTTTTTACTCATGTTCTTTTTTTAATCCGTTTTATGTTTTGTGTTATTTTATTCTCTTGGCTATGCAGCACTTTAGTCAGATGTTTTTAAATGTGCTTAAAAATAAGCTTGGCTTGACCAACATTAATGGGGTTATGAGACCTTTAGTAAACCACTGCCCCCTGCAGGTGAAAGTTAAAAATTCACAGAAGGCAATTACAAAAAGTACCTTTAATGTCCATTCATGTTAAGGTTTCAGCATTAATTTCCAACGTTTGGCTGAATAAAACAAATTTAAGTGATAACTTCCATCTACTGAAGTGTTACCAAACTTCAGTCTAAAGTGGAAAGGGTAAATATTCTTCATAATGATCAGTTACTGCATATATTAGTGTGAAAATGCAGCATGTTTGGAGAAGGAGACCTGTAAGTCACAGCTTGTTGTTTTATTTCCTTTTTATTACTGTGAAAATTTCTGTAAACAAAGACACAAAATGGGGAAAACAATATTAAACATAAATTCCACAGGTCTTATCAGTTCATCATTTGTTTTCCCAACAGTTTTTCCTCAAAATTAACAGTATAAAACATCTTCTCAGTGAAAGGAAGGCCTCTTAGCGTTTGGCTGGAGGTGGGCAGAGATGTTCTTTGATGGAATGTGAGAGCCTGTAGTCCATATATGCGTGTATGTGTGGGTGAGACCTTTTTCCTAAATGACAAAGATTCCTTTGCTGTGTTTTCCATAGTTTCTTGCCTCTTCGTCCTTTTTTTGGTGGTGGTGTTGATGCTAAGATACCGATCAACTTCTCCGCCACTCCACAAACTCGTCTAGCAGCACAGGCCCTGCAGAACAAAACAAATCCAGAAATTACATTAAGACATGAAGGTGCTCCTGTACTATGTTCCTGTTCAGTCTGTAAAATTATCCAACTTTAATGTGCAAATGTAACTCAAGTGGTGTTTGTCCCAAGTTAGAGCCTCCTATGTCAGCTGCTTTCTTTAGGTATCATCAGCTTCCATCTCACGGTTTCCCCGCATTCTCTTCTGTCACATCAACTCTTTTTATGCCTATAGCCATGAACCCTCTGTGGTGTTCTTTTCATTGTGCCTGGCAGATTCATCTTCAACAACCTTCTGTCCTTCTCTCAATCCTATCAGCCAGCTTGCTCCCTTTACCAGTCAAGCTTTCACCTCTACACTCATACTTTTCCTTCTCTCTCACTGCCTCATAGTTAACCTGGGCCTCGACTGATCCAGTATGGATCATGGATCCATATAGTTGGCTTGGTACAGACTTTACATTGGATGCCCTTCCTGGCACAACCCTCCTCCATTCACCTGGGCTTGGGAACAACACTAGGAGTACACCGATTTGTCATTGATAAAACTGTGAGGTGCAGGATGTGCAATTCTGTGTGGTGTGCAAACTTTTTGGCATGCCCCACATCAGAAGCCGAAACTAGTATGAGAACCACTAGTTTAAGAAGAGACGCCTAGACCTCCTCTCCCTGGCCACCTCCTCCAGAGGGACACCAAGTTGTTCCCAAGCCAGCTGAGAGATGCAGTCTCTTCAGTGTGTCCTGGGACTACCCTGGGGCCTCCTCCGAATAGAGCATACCTTGAACACCTCACCCATTATAAACTATAACCAAAAATAAATAACATCAGCTATAAACCATTATGTGGGGCGCTTGAACATGATGAAAAAAGGAACGTGACGTGCAGCTCATCATTTGTTTTTTCCCCCCCATTCATGCATTTTAAAATAGCTCAATGCTGCCATTTTTGGGGTAAATTTTGTGGACCTTGTAACTGTGGTGTTATAGAAGTTTATTATCTCTATGGTGTAGGGGTTTGCACAGTTGCCTTGCAAGCAAAAAGTACCCATTTCAATTCCAGGTGGAGATACAAGCTCCTCGTATTGTGGGAGGGTTGCATCTGGAAGGGCATCTGGTGTAAAAATCCTTTATATAGACTGCCTTGAGCAGGCTGCGTAAAAGTTATTTATGCATGTTATTTTTTTGGTACAAATGGTACTCACAAGCTCCATCTATATCATAGTTACTGAGGTCTGGTCTGATGGTCCGACTGAACTCCAGAACATTATACCACTGGTCCTTATTTATTCCCTTGTACCTGGACTGCTGCGGGAGACATTAATGGGAGGGTATAGAGGCAGTGAGGAAGGAACAGAGAGAAGGGAAAAGAAGTGCTGTTAGAGAAAAGATTTGCTTTTAAGGTGAAATACTAGCATCACGTTTTGATAAACTTTTTAAAATAAGAGCCACGAGATTTACCTCCAGAAACTGGCAGAAGACTGGGAAGAGAGGCCACGAGCTCCCCAGCAGCAGACCCAGCATTGATTTTGCTGTGTCCATGTCCAAACTCCTCTGGGTCTTATCCTGAGGGCCAAAAGAACAGTGAGTGTGTTAGTTGATAGTGATGCAACAGTTTGGGTCTGTTTTTAAAAGACTGTTACGAGATTTACCACATCAAACCAAGAGAGGACTTGGATGTTAGTAAAAGTCAGAGCCAGAACTGAAGAGACTTGAATTGAAAGCCTGTACTGGCAGGCTGAAGCCTTGTTTATGATTACCACAGTGATTGTTGTTACATCATCCCTGTAACCATTAATACTGGAATTAGCAGTGGACTCTTTAGAACCCATTCTTTTACAAAATGTTTGTAAAGGTACCTGTGGCAATGGGAATTAAACACCCAATATACCTTTATACATGTAGTGCATATTCTTTTTTTCTAGTGTCAAGTTGGACATCATTTGTTTTTTCTACTGAAAATAGTTCTTTTAGCTGCGGCATTTCAAAAGCACCAAGATACAAACGCTTTTTCGTTATTATTAAAACTGTTGTGGACACAAACAAAGCCAAAATAAATCTGGGTCTAGTGGGAATTTCTTTTGAGATAATTTTCTCACATTTCACTCTAAAATCTTCCCAAAATATTTTCATCTGCCAAACAGTGATAAAGTGCTTCTTTAGCCTCTGCATTTAGCACATACGTCTGGTATATTATAATAATGCAAGTTTTGTATGTTTACATTAACCGTTTGGAGATAAAGTCAGAGAAGCAAGGCTGAGATAGTTTGGACATGTTCAGAGGAGGGACAGTGGATATACTAGACAAAGGATGTAGAAGATGGAGCTGCCAGGCAGGTGGAGACGAGAAAGAGGAGATTCATGGATGTAGTGAAGGAGGACATGCAGAGGGTTGGTGTGAGGGAAGAGGATGCAAGGGATAGGATGAGATGGAGGCAGATGATCCGCTGTGGCGACCCCTAACGGGAGCAGCCAGAAGAAGTAGTCTCAGAATGTATTCACTGTCAGCTAAAGATTAAAGATAAATTCTGAAATCTTTAAAGATGTTAAAGATTTCAGAATTCAGCTTATGAGATGAACAGGATGTAAACAGAAAATAAAACTCTGATATGTCCTTTGTATTTTCTGTTTAGACTGAATTTATGCCTCACTTCTTCAAAAGGTGTGACATCAGAGTTAGGATGATGCAGATCTTGAATATGTTCAAACACCTCAGAAGCTCAAAGTTTACATCTAGTTTTTTGCTCTCTGTTGGGTGGACAACTGGTTACCCCATGAGAGACTATTCTGTGACAATTTGGTTCTTTTAAATATATATTTTCATTTCTACTTTTGTTCCAGCAAGCAGAAACACTGCAGTGACCTACCAAAAGAAAAAAAAAAATAAATAAATTGCCCGGTTTAACTTCCAACAAAACAAAAGGGACTCACTCTGGCGAAGTCAAAGGCATATCTGTAGACATTTCTGAAGACTGCAGCATCGTTGAGCTGACTCCGCAGGAACTCAAGTTTGCTCTGTAATCTCTCTGTGCAGTCACACCTGCAAGTACCAAAACAAACCAAACATGCAAGCTTCATTTCTAACCTCTACCACTAATAAAGTGAAAGATAAAATAAGATTCCTTACTGTAAGAGCGTCATTCCCCTGAGCCACTCGTCTTTCGTAAAGAACCCCATGTTATCTGCTTCGAGATGCCAGGCTAAAACTAACATGATAATCTGCAGAAAGGAAAAAGGAAATGCTTAAGTTTGTTAAGATTGAAGCTAATGAAGTCCATGTGTTTATGCATGTTTATATTTAAAGCAGCGCTAGTTTAACCTGCTCTGTGGGTGGGTTGCGCCGGATATTATTTCACTGTGAAAATACTGGGGTTTTACTTTTTGGGGTTCAGATAGCTGAAGGCTCTGCCTCCCATTCTACTTTTAGAAACTTTAGAATCCACAAGTAGGCCTGCACTCAGAGAGAGAAGTGCTCTACTGGGAAAATATGGTACTATGAGGTCTTAAACAATCAGGCCCCATCTTGTCTTAAAGACTTTGCAAGCAGAAGGATTTTAAAGTTAAGTCTAGATTTAACAGGGAGCCAATGAAGAGAAGCCAATATAGAAGAAATACAACCTCTTTCTAGTCCCCATTATATCAGAAGTAGCAACTGCATAAAATAGTTTTTCCAGCATCGCTCTGAGACAGGATGTTTAGGGTCTCCGTTAGTGGTTTACACATTTGCCTTTTAGACAATGTTGTAGTTTTAAAAATCAGAAGCAAAGCAGCAGCTTTCAAACTTTCTGACGAAAACACATAAGTTAAACAGTTTTTTCAGTAAGAAAGCATCGCGGTTTCCAATGAAAATCCGGTGAGTCACTGCTAAGTAATATGGCCTATATTTTCTCAGTGACAAATTACTTCTAGGACCAGCAGTAACAGCACTTCACCCACTTTCAGCAAGAATTTGATTACTTCTATTAGACTTATAGGAGACCCCAAGCAGGAAAGTTCAGAAACAAAGATCACAATGAATGCACATCTTTTCTTTATTTAGTCACTGTTTGTGTGCAGGTTGAGTGAAGCAGAGGAGCTGCTCCTGCAGAAATAACTCTCTCTCCAAGGACTCTTCCTTCTTGATGCCAAAAGCAAAGAATCAGAATCCTTTATTAACGCCAAGGGGGAAATTGACACTTTATGACAGACTTACATTCTCTGGTTCCACACCAATATCTTCACAGAACTTCTCCATAGCCTCTGGGCCAAACACATTGTCTGGGGTGGCATATTTGTGGAACCAGGCCAGGCACTTCTTACTGGAAAAAGTCTTTACAGTGTTCATCTGCCTCACATTGTGGATCTGTGGTCGGGTAAAACTAAAACAGACCAAAGAGTTAGGTTAAACATTTTCAAGATAAACAACCTCAATCCACAAAATAATCAGTCAACAATTTCAATGAGAAGGGTTTAACCCATCTCCCAAGTTTGTTGGGAGAAATATGGGAATTATTGTTCTCCCGAGACTTTGCAATTGAGGGAAAAGCAATAAATTTAACTAACATCAAAAACTAATTACTTTATTTTTTTTTTTTTTTAAAGTAATTTTTTTGCTCGTCTCCAAAACAGAGTTAGGGTCATCACTAATGATGGCTTTGACCTCAGAGAGCTGGTCTATTAGAAAAACAAGAGTGTTGTGAGCTCCTAATCTGCTTTATATTAACCAAATAAGCTTTAAATCTTTAAAATTCATAACCAATGTCAATTCATCAATTGAAATGTCACAAAAAGATGAGTAAAATCATAATTCCCATGTTTCAGCATTAGACTATTCAGACATGTGACCCAAACTGCCATTGTGCTCATGAACCACAAGTATTTTTGACAGTTGTTTGATAAAAAATGCAACCTAATACAGCAATTTTTTGATGTAAAGTGCAAAGCTGTTGAACTGCGTTGCATTGTCCATCTCACTGACACTCAGCCACTTTATTAGGCACACCTGTTCAGCTTCTCATTAATGCACATGGTCAATATTCACATGGTCAAAACAACCCAGTGAAGTAAGTGTCAGAACGGGGAAGAAAGGTTATTTGAGTGCCCATGGTGCCAGATGGGCTGGTATGAGTATTTCAGAAACTGCTGTTTTCCTGCACAACCATCTGTACTGTAGGGTTTACAGAGGATGGAAAAAGAGAAAATGTGCAGTGTGCGGCAGTTCTGAGCGAAAACCCCTTGTTGATGCCAGAGATCAGAGGAGAATCACCACCCTGCTGTGAGATGATAGGAAGGCAATCGTAACTCAACCCCCCCCACCAATTACAACAGAGGTATGGAGAAGAGCATCTCTGAACACATCAAAACACCAGATGCCACTCCTGTCAATCAAGAAGCGGAAACTGAAGCTACAATTCACAAGGCATTATCAGAATTGTAGAAGAGAAAATTGGGAAAAAAGTGTTGCCTGGTCTAATGAGTCTCGATTTCTGCTGCCACATTTAGATGGTGGGATTATAATTTGACGTAAACAACATCAAAGAATGGAACCATCCTGCCTTGTATCAACTGATTAGGCTGCTGGTGGTGATGCAATGCCACGCCACAAAGCTCAAATCATCTCAAATTGGATTCTTGAACATGACAATGAGTTCATTATACTCAAATGGCCTCCAGTCACCAGATCCCCATCCAACAGAGCACCTTTGGGATGGAACAGGACATTTTTATCATGTGGATGCGGAGCCAACAAATCTGCAGCAACTGTGTGGTGCTCACATTTTAATACAGACAAATCTCTGAGGAATGTTTCCAGCGCATTGTTAAATCTATGGCATGAAGACCCAAGGCAGTTTCAAGGGGAAAAGGTGGTCCAATCTGGTAGAACCAAGGTGTACCTAACAAAGTGGCAGCTGAGACACTCCAACAGTCTTCCTGAAGACTGAGGCAGCAGTGATTAAAACAACAAGTATGTGCTGAGTGCAGAATGGAGCATAACTCACAACACATGTGAAGATACATTTGCTTGACTAAATTCTTCCCACTGACTCACTGCATCACAAACACCCACAAACTCAAAACACAATGAAGAAGAAAATGAGAAGGTGAGGGGGCTCAGTATGCCTACAGCCAGCTGAGAGCATTCAGCTCACAACTTTACTAAAAGGTTAAAGACACACCAAATGGAGATGCAAGAAACAAAAACAAAAAGGAACAGTAGATTTCAGGCAGTACAGATACATGATAGTTTTAGTGTGAGTAAATGTGTCTATTTACTTTGTAATTTTGCTGTTGTGCTGATGATCATCTGAATCAGGCAGCTTCCTCTTCTTCACAGGCATTATGGCACCTTTATTGGGCTTCACTAGCTTGGCTACACAAAGGAAGAAATATTGATACAGGGCAGTGAGGACAAATATCAATTTAACTCTTGAGCGGTCAAGTTATTTTAATGGCAATAATGACTGAGTGGCTACATTGATATATCACACAGTAATCTCTTTTTTAAAATGGCAGGATTATTGTCACGCATTTTCAATGGCAACATGCTAATCTATTCATTTCAGTTCTACGGTCTGTTTACTTCACAAGTCGGCAGCACTTAACTGCAAACAGTTGAGTTGACATGACTGAAAAGGCTCCCAATGCAGGCGATTCCAATTTTTTGCGTGGTCGTTCACGTTATAATTTATATGTGACCGCCATCAGACTACAGGGTGAACAGTCTCAATTTATTAATTCAAATTCTGTAATTCAATAAATCATGTTCATATTCTGTGAAGATCTATTGAAATAGCTGCAGTATGCAGTTTAACATCGTTTTGCTGAAATATGCAAGGCCTTCCCTGAAAAAGACGTGGTCTGCATGTTGCTCTAAAACCTGTATATATATACACCTTTCAGCACTGATGGTGGCTTTCCCGATGCACAAGTTGCCAGTAGCATAGGCACTAATGCACCCCCATATCATCAGAGATGTAGGCTTTTGAACTGAGCTCTGATAACAAGTTGGATGGTCCCTCTTCTCTTTAGTCTGGACGACGCAGAATCCATGATTTCCTATTTGTTCGACCACAGAATGGGTTTCCACTTGGCCTCAGTCCAATTTAAATGAGCTTAAAGGAGTCCAAAGACGACGGCAGCGTTTCTGGATCACGTTCACATACGGCTACTTCTTTGCATGATAGAGCTTCTAACCTGCATTTGCGGATGGCACAGTGAATTGTGTTCACAGACAATGATTTGTGGAAGTGTTCCTGAGCTCATGCAGTGATTTTCATGACAGAATCATGCCTGTTTGCAATGCAGTGCTGCCTGAGGGCCAAAGATCACAAGCATCCAATATTGGTTTTCGGCCATGTCCCTTGCACACAGAGATGTCTTCAGATTCTAGGAATCTTTTGATGATACTATGTACTGTACATCTCTTGCAGATTTCTCACAGATTGCACAAATTCTGCCCATCTTTACTTCTGAGAGAATTTGCCTCTCTAAGGTGCTCTTTATATCCCCAAACACATTATTGTCCTGTTGCCACATAATTAGAAACATGCTCTTCCAGCAGTTTCTTTTTAAGGGACTTCTGAGATGCGTTACTGCCACCAAATTCCATACGAGCTAGTATTTTTCATGAAATCGTAAAATGTGTCATTTTAAACATCTGATGTTTTCTATGTTCTTTTATAAATAAAATATTAGTTAATGAGATTTGCAAGTCATCGCATTGTATTTTTATTTACATTTTATCTTGGACCCGTTGTCATTTTTTATTTTTACTGATAACTTCATTGATTAAATTTTGAATTTTTTATGTATTCTTCAAGCTCAAGAAAGCCATTTAAGTCAGGCCTGAAGTTGTCTTAAAAGGATTACAGCTCATTAATTTAACACAGTCCTCGGCATATGCACATACCCAAAGCCAAGGTATCTGTATTGAATCAGAAATAGAAGAAGGTGGACCAGGACATCCCTTGTAACAACCAACACATTACTGTAGAATTATAGTAGTGAGGTTCATGCTTGGTTGCACTGTTACTTGTGTTTTCATCTCAGCCTTCATAAAGAATTTGTTTTTTACTCATTTCATTTTCACTTTGGGATTCAAGCATCTGCTCTAAAGCCTCTGCAGCAGTAAGGCCTTCTAATATTAACCTGTTAGCTGCGGGCCATGGCAATTCATTTCAGTGTAGTGATTAGAAGTGGAAAATTACAATAAAACTGAAGCTTCTCATTCTCCTTACCACATGAATGGGTCAACTCCTGTAAACAACTATAACATCACTTGAGAGTTTGTGTGTGGGATGGTTGTCATACCTGTGTACTTCTGGGTGCCTTGTCCATTCAAATCTAAGAGATGCTGGAATAAAAAGAAAATGTTGGGGTAAAATGGTCTACACACAGGCACGTGGCAAGCCAGTGGAGAACCTGTACAGTCAAGTTCAGCAGTAAACATGCTGCACTGTACTGGTTTTGTCCATTACATTTAAAAATGAAATGCCTAGAACTCAGCCGGAACGCCTCTGCTTTAAATCTGACCCTGTATGACCTTGACTCCACAATCTTGTATTAACTACACAAATTTTGGTAAAGATCCGACAAACAAGTAAGCTCCAGCAGTGCAACAAGATTTGTAATGGATGGACAAACAACCAGAAAACACAATGCATCTGCAGCAGAGGCATAATGAACAAATACTCACAAACTTGTCCAGAGTTTCTAATGCTGTGCCGATGTCTGCCAGGCTGCAAGGATTTTTCCTGTGAGACGACAGACAAACACTGACTAAGCATAATTCAGGGAATGTCAGCGAATGAAGACTGAAAACATCAGCCAAAACACTAACACTGCCATCACTGTTAAAAGTAGAAGGAAAAATCTGGTCACAAGTGGCAGACCTCAGAGCTGAGGTCCAAAATGTTTTAACATTTTCTGTAAACGGAGATTTTAGGGAGAGAAGATGATCAGAATAGAAAAGTTTTAGTCAGAAAGGGCAATGTTAGTACTGCTAAAATCTTAATAGCTTTGCAGGTACCAATAATTTTCTTCTGTTTATTTTCCCTTATTGGCCAAGACTTGGTACAATCTTAATTGAAACTGTTGAATAAAAACCTTTTCTCTGCTTGCTGGTATCCCCCCCCCATCCAAAAGATATTTTAACCCGAGCTCAATTAAAAAAAAAAAAAAAACAAAAAAAAACACCAGAACTGCAAATAAAAATAACTTTGTTAAGTGGGGGGAGAACGATTTTGGTGACAACATGCCAAAATACTCCATTCTGTGTTGTTCTGTGTAAACTTCACATTCAAGCAGCAGCAACTTGGAGTTTTTTCACACCTGCTACATCCTTACTACCACTGGTTCCGATCTGGCCCCTCTTTTCCTTTTTTAAAGTTGCCAAAATCTCTCCAAGTAGGGATGCTTGGTTTCCAAATGCCTTTTTAGCTTGCTTGGCACTACATTAGCATTAGTATTAACAGATGATACTCTCAGAATGAAAGGCTGAAGGTCCAGCTGATCGGTTTTATCTCCTTGCTATCAATCGGGGTATTTTATGTGCACCAGTAGAGTAAATTTAAATTTCACTTATTTACATGCAGTTACAGTAATCTCTGGTTGATGCAAAATCTAAAGCACACAGACTTTCTTCAGGGCACCATCTGGAAGTCACAGCCTTAGAATATAGAGCCGATAATACTTATGAGTGTGGTCACCCCACACTGAGGAATGAAAACCCCTGAAATCATTTCAAACTGGGACCTCAGACCCAAAACACATACAACACAGTGAACACTGTGACTTTACACCTAGACTACTTCTTTCAGCTGCTCCCTTTAAAGATTGCCACAGTGGATCATCTGCCTTCACCTCACCCTATCCCTTGCATCTTCTTCGGTACCACCAACTCTCTGCATGTCCTTCTCAGTAGTATGCCTCATCTCCTCCTGTCTGGCAGCTCCATCTTCAGCAGTCTTTTTCTAAAATGTCCACAATCCCTCCTCTGAACAAGTCCAAACCATCTCAGCCTTGCCTCTCTGACATCATCTCCAAACTTCTCAACCCGAGCTGTCCCTCTGACTTTACACCCCCAACTGTGAACATTAAAAATGATTCCCGGAGGTGAATGTGAAACACATTACAGATGAGATCCAAGTTTTGTGTGAGGTCTCAGCTCCCGTCACAAGTATGACTCCTAAATCCACAAAGTCTGTATTTCTTCACTTAATGCTAAAATTCAAGTTAAAGTCACTGAGAGTGACTTTAACTTGGCCTGCATTTTAACAGAGTGGAAGTACCAGCTAGTGAAAAGGAATGAGAAAACTAGGACTGCCTCATTAGATTAATTTTTTTCCCCTTTGGTCACCTTTCACCTGTTCAGCTGCTCGTTAACGCAAATATCTAATTAACTGATCACATGGCAGCCACTCAGTGTATGGTCAAACTGCACATCAAAGAGGAAGAGAAGTGATTTAAGGAACTTTAAAAGATGGCATGGTTGATAAGATAAGTCCTTTATTAATTCCACAATGGGGAAAGTTGCATTGTTAACAGCAGCAAAGGCAATCAACTATTTCCAAAGATGGCCATTCAGTTATAGAAAAATACTTGGGCTGCTCCCTTGGGTCGCCACAGCGGATTAACCCATATTGGTAATTTGGCAGAGGTTTTATGCTGGATGCCCCTCCTGATGCAACCCTCCATGGCGAGAGAGGCTGGACATAGGCACAATTTAAATAAGACAGAAAAGCAGCAAAAACTATATACTCTGTTGCTGGTCTCAGACAGACAGGTCTTAGCATTTCAAAAACTGATGAGCTACTGGGAGTTGCCTGGTGAACCACCTCTAGGGTTTGCAGACAATGGTCTGAAAACAAGAAAATATCCAGCATGTGGCAGTTCTCTAGGAGAAAAATGGCCTGCTGATGTTAATAGTCAGACTGCTTCGAGCTGATGGGAAGGAACAGGAACTCAAATAACTCCTTGTTAAAACCAAGGTATGCAGAAGAGCATCTCTGAATGCACAACACATTGAACCTTGAAGATGAGGGTTACAGCAGCAGAAGACCACACTGGGTGCCACTCTGGTCAGCCAAGAACAAGAAACTCAGCCTGCAATTCACATGGACTCACCAAAATGTTTGCGTCTCGATTTCTGCTGCCTCATCTGGATGGTCGGGTCAGAACTGAATGCAAACAACACGACAGCATGGATCCACAGGCACATTTTGGGGCCCTTAGTATCACCACAGCCTACCTGAGTACTGCTGACGGCCAACCCTTCATGACCACAGTGTACCCATCTCCTTATGTCTGCTTCCAGCAGGATAACGCACCAAAGCACAAATCATCTCAAACTGGTTTCTTAACCTTCACAGTGAGTTCACTGTACTCAAAGTGCCTTCACAGTCACCAGATCTCAATCCAACCGCGCGTCCTTTGGGATGTGGTGGAACGGGAGATTCACATCTGCAGAAACTGTGTGACGCCATCATGCAGATATGAACCAAAATCTGAGAGGGGTGTTTCCAGCACTTTGTTGAATCTCTGCCATGACGTCATTTTGGGGGGGGGCAAACCGGTAGCAGCACTGTGTACCTAATAAAGTGGCCAGTGAGTGTAAATGTTTCTCATTAAAAAAAAAAGGGGGCCCTCACTGGAGAACAGGCATTGGCGTGTTTTTAACTCTGCTAACGTATCTGCTGCATGTGTGATACTGACACGAGTTTCTGCGTTTTAAACGTTTAAAAAAAAAAACACT
>VUQH01090797.1:33183-50751 GCA_015106775.1 Etroplus canarensis
GCTGCAAAACTGATTGGATGGCACTTCACAGTGCAAATGGACAATGACCCAAAGCATACTGCAAAAGCAACCCAAAGAGTTTCTTAAGGCAAAGAAATGGAATATTCTTCAATGACCAAGCCAGTCACCTGATCTCAACCTGGCAGAGCAGCTTTTAAGTTACTGAAGACAAAACTGAAGGCAGAGAGGCAGCTGCAGTAAGGGAGGGCAGATCATCTCAAGGGAGGAAACAGCATTTGGTGATGTCCACAGGTTTTAAACTTCAGGCACTCTTTAACTGCAAATGATTTTCATTCAAGTATTAAAAACAATACTTAAATATAAAATTACACTGTCTCATTACTTTTGAACCTCTGAAAATGGGGGCCTATGTATAAAAACAGTAAATGCAAGTCTTTTATCAAGCACCTTGAACTGAAGCTGAAAGCATGCACTTCAGTAACATTTTGACAGTTTAAAATCCACTATGGAGGTGTACAGAGGCAACATTACAACAACAACAAAAAAAACATGCCTTTGTCCATAAACTTGTGGACCTAAGTGTAAGTACCTTCAACAGTCTGCATCTCACCAACATTCATCACATGAAGGTAAAAACTTGCATGGCTTTGTTAAATATACTGAAAATTGATTCTGAGGGGTCAGGTAGGAGACACCGATTGACTTTTCATGGAATGACCCTTATATTACGTTCTGAATCAGCAGCTTTTTATTCTCTATAATTCACTGAAGCTGATCCAGCCGAACATGTGGATGAGCTGAAATACATTAAAATGTCAAAGAGGCAGCAAGAGTGGGGGCAACATGGGCAACTGTCATGTTACGCGAGACATAAATACAGTATATTGATTAGCACAAGAAAAAACACAAAATAGATTGTAAATGTACCCCGCTTCCTCAGTACTCTAAAGAATTTGCTAGCATTCTGCCAGTGTGGATCAAAGCTGGTTTCTCATTTTCATAGTTCGGAAAAATCTGTGTACAGACTCAGTTCTGAAGTCGTCTCCATTTAAAAGTAACTGTGGTTGAAGATTTATTAGCTCCAAGTTCAACGCAAACAGCTCAGTTTCACTCATCGTGGCAGGGCATTAATTCAGAAACTGGCAAATGTACGAGAATAACTTATTTTTTCTTAAATCTGTTTTTTCTCAGTCGCCTGTTTTCTTCCTCAAATTTGCCCGTCTTTTCCTGTAAATGTCCCATTTTGTTCTTTGTCTTAAATCTGTCACATTTTCCACAGAACTTTGCCTTTTTTCCACAGAAATGTCAGTTTTTTGTAGAAAATTTTCTGACTTTTTCTTGTGAATTTCTTATTTTGTTCTCATAAATTCAATGTTTTTCTCATCAAGGTATGTGCTCTTTATCCTAAATTTGCCCATTTTTCCCCAAATTCACAATTTTCTCTTAAATTCGCAATATTTTCCTTGTCAAGTTTCTTGTTTATTCTTGTAATTTTGCCATTTTTCCTCAAAAGTTTGCCCTGTTTTTTTATTTAAATGTACTTTTCTCAGCTTTCTCTCATACATTTGCCAGATTTTTTCTGTAAATTTGGCTTTTTTGCATCCATTTAGATGAGCACTCTGAAATAATTCAAGATTAAATTCAAGGCGGCTGCTGAGACTTGCTTCAAGAAGCTGTTACATTAGCAGCTATGTGACCAAATCAAAGGTAATGTCTGTGTGGGTCTGATCTGTGGGTTCAGGCAGAAAGGAAGAAAACAGTGTGAACATTATAATAGCTCAGACAGTGTTCTGCTTTGGCAAAAGACCCAAAAACCAGCAGCTCATTCAAACCTACAGAAAAGCAGCTGTATGGTTCACTTTAATTTTTCTGGACTGTGCAAAAAATGACACTCAGAATTATTGAGGTAAAGATTTAGTCATGGAGCTTCAATCTCAGTGTGCGTACAGTCCAGACCTTAAATATTTGGGCAGTTACACTTTTTCGCTTTGTTCTCGAGGCTCTGTAAAGACAAGATCACCTGCAGTCAAGGTCGGGGGATCAAGAGAAAAACTAAATACCAGCATTTTTTAAACAATCTCGGTCTTAAACTCCTGACCTTTTCAGACACAAAGTGTGACAGATTTTCCATTGAAATAAACAAAATCATAGAGCAGCATGCTGTTGAAGGTGTGCACACACACATACCTATAAGATCATATACACACCATGCACTCAAACACACACACACACAATTTGGCAAAATACTCCTCGGTAGTTTGACCTCAGCTCTCTCCTCCTCGATGGCAGCTTTCACTTTGCATTCCCTGTTCAGAGATAAGATCAGTGTTAAATCGGAGGGATGCAAAATGGCTGCTGCTAGGATGGCAGCCGTGGCATCAAGTGAAAGCAAAGGACTGATATCAGCTTTGTCCTCTTTTTCTGCCCTCACTTCTCCTCCACGTGTTCCTCTGCAATCCACTGCTGATGAAAGTAAGGCAGGAAGTATTCAATTTAATAATGTCACTATTTTTTTGTGTCTTCTTCTGAGCTGCTGGCGTACGGCACACGCTGCCGTTCCTCTCCTCTGATCTGACACTAGAGGGCAGCAGAGACAAACACACGGCCAGATGACTCAACGCTACGGCTTGAAATGACACTCCGGTAACACACTGGCGTCTCACAAACACAAACAAAAGCCACACTTTTGTTCAACAAGCTCTTCTGTGTCCTTCAGCACTCTCCCAGTCCTGTTCTTCTTCTTCAGACATTTCCTTGTACTCCTTGTCCATCTCCACTCGCAGGTTTTAAAGCGCCAGATGCAGGCCAGTAGTAAAAAACGGCAAAACACACGCTCCCTCCTCGCTGCCTAGGCCATGTAGATGAAGGTGTTAATGTCCGCCTCATCCCTCTTTATGTATTTGTGTTCGATGAGCCATTCGATCTGCTCCTTTATCATCTTCTTCTGAGGCAGAAACATGTTCTTCAGGATCTCCACCAGCTCCGTCTGTAGCTGGGCGTTGCTGATCCGTTTCCTCATCTTCATGATTTGGATGATGGCCTCCTGAACAGCAAAACAAGAGAAATTTTAGAACTGTACACCAGGGATGAGAGATATTTATCCAGACAGATAAAATGACTTAGCTAAAGAAAGCCAAGAGCCACACGCTGGACAACTGAACTGAAACATGACACACACACACTTACTGACCACTTCATTAGGCATACATCTTCAACAGCTTGGTAATGCAAGTATCTCATTACCCAATTACATGGCAGCAACTCCGTGCATGTAGATATGGTCAAGACGACCTGCTGTAGTTCAAACGGTGCATCAGAATGGGGAACAAAGGTGATTTAAGTGACATGGTTGGAGCCAGACTGACTGCTTTGAGTATTTCAGAAACTACAATTCACACAAGCTCAGCAAAATTGGACAACAGAAAACTGGCTTGCGGTGTGGTTAATTGATGGTAATTAACAGACTGTCCAAGCAGTTTGTGCACTTTTGGTGAACTAAATTCAAGAATTTTATTAGCTTCTTACTTAGCACTAATTAGCACATGTCTAAGTGTTGTTCCTAAGGGCCCTGTCATACCATGAGGATTTAACAAGCTTATGCCAACTCATCCAAATGCCTCTACAACGCTGGCATACGCAGATTGTTGATGTTAAATGAACGTATACGTAATGTATTGCTAACATATAGAAAATAACAGGAATGAGTGCTAGCATATTGCCGGCATTCCCAACTTGAAGCCCATTTATACCACTTCCCTTAAGCCCCTGTCACACTTTGACGATAGAACAAGAAGACGAAGAAGAAGAAGACAATGTAGGAAAAAAAACCCACTTCAAATACACCAGCAAATATCAATTAAGTTCTCGGGAAGTTTTCTATAAGTTAAGAGCATGCTGAAGTACGCCAGCACACGTCGTAGTACGGAGAGGCTGCTGGAAAATTTTAAGCATGCACAAAATCTCTGACGTTTGCCAGAGTATGGCTCATACGTCCCACATACGAGGACCATATGTTGCAGGTACTTTATGCATACGGAGATTAGCATTACTCATATGTCAAAATACATGGAGATAATGTCTAGCGTAACCAAAACGTATTAATAACCTATGAGTAACATGTTTTTAACATATGTATAACATATATCAAACTTATCTCCAACGGATACTGACGTTTGTAGACGTATTTGACGTGTTCCAGTCGTACTGAACATGTTTCTAACACACGGCTGCCGAATAATTGCGTATGTGCTGCTTTTAAGGGGAGTGGTATAAATGGGCTTCAAGTTGGGAATGCCGGCAGAACGCTAGCATTTGTTGGTATTACATTCTATATATGTTAGCAATACATTATGTACGCATCCATTTAACATCACTGTTCTGCGTATGCCAGTGTTTTAGAGGAATTTGGATGCGTCGGCATAAGTTTGTTAAATTGTCATGGTGTGACAGGGCCCTTAAACGCAGCACATACGCAATTATACGATAGCTGTGTGTTAGAAACGCATTCAGTACAACTAGAACATGTCAAACGGAAATATCCTTTGGAGGTAAGTTTAATATATGTTAAAAATATGTTACTCATAGGTTATTAATACATTCTGGGTACACTAGACATTATCTCCATGTATTTCAACGTGTGAATAATGCGAGTCCCTGTATGCTTAATGTACCTACAAAACTTACCTAGAATTTCATTGATGTAGGCCAGTGTGATTGCAGATTTTTTTCCTATGTTGGTATACGCTTGTTAAATCGTCAAGGTGTGACAGGGGCTTAACCAAGCTAGCTAGTATTCCCTGAAATTATCAATCAATTTATTTATATAGCACATTTAAAAACATTCATAGATGACCAAAGTGCTTCACAAGTCAAAAAATATAGCAAATAAAAAATAGTGCACTAATAACTGAGACAGAGGCCATGGTTTCTGGTGATTCAGTGATAAAAGCCAATGAATAAAAATGAGTATTTAACATGATTTTAAAATGCTCAAGAGATTGTGCGGCTCTGACGTGGAGAGGCAGGCTGTTCCACAGCTTGGGGGCTGCAACTGAGAAAGCCCTGTCCCCTCTGCTCACAAGCCTGGAGCGAGGTACCTCCAGTAGCAGCAGGTCAGCAGACTTTAAAGCTCTGGAAGCTGTGAGGCCGAAGAAGCTCACACAGGTACAGGGGAGCAGTGCCATTAAGACACTTAAAAACAACCGTAAGAATCTTAAAATGAACCCGATACTGGACTGGGAGCCAGTGAAGAGCAGCTAATACAAGGGTGAGGTGCTGTTGCTTTCTGGTCCCTGTTAGGAGACGAGCAGCTGCATTTTGCACCCCCTGTAGGCGACGGACGGAGGGAGAACTGGTTCAGACCAACAAGCAAAGAATTACAATAATCAAGTTGTGCCGTTACAGAGTCGCAAATAGCTTTTTCAAAATCACTGGCAGATAAATAGTCCTTCACTTTGCTTAGGGTTTTTAAGTGATAAAAGCTTGATTTGACAAAGTTAATATGTTTGTCAAGTTTAAATTCATTGTCCATAATTACTCCAAGATTTCTGGCAGAAGAGTGACAAACAGAGGCCAGAGGGCCAATTAGCACTCTGTCCTTTGGCCCAAATATGGATACGTCTGTCTCCAAAAAAATCACAAAGACAAAAACACCACAAAACACCACTGTTTAGTTCAGAAACCAATAAGAGTCATCATGGTGGCTACATCCATCTTTGATATACAGTTCAAGTTTATCCACATATGAGTAAAGCGCCCTCTGTTGGAATTTATTTAAACAGCAACCGAAAAGAAGATAGTCCTTCAATAGTCTCACAGTTGGGAAATCCTTCAGATTCAATACTAAATCTTGCCTTTTAGTAACATTTGTGAGCGGTTACGTATGCAGTCACACTGGAGGCCCTGAGAGGAGTCGGTTCACCCCATGTGCCCTTTAGCAAGGCACCCAACGCCCACAGTGCTCCCTGGCATCTGTAATGGGCTGCCTTGTGCCTCACCACTGCATGTCACTAGTGAGCGTGTGGCGAAGAGTGCTGCCATCTGGTTACATTTCCCCATTAGTAAATAAAGTATGGGTCTCATTTTGTTTTACTTTTAGGATGTTGCAAGCCAGAACAGATGTTAGCAGGCTGGTTTTTACCCTTGGTCTGTTTTCTCCCCATGCGTGCATTTTATCGTAAAAACCATAAAAATAAATAGCATTTCTCAGCAACCTTGGATAATCAGAAAAGCAGCCGAAGAGTTAACTGTAAAATTCTACATTCCCATAAGCATTAACCTAAGGATGAATGTGACTGTGGCTTTTTACTTGTCCACTGTCTGTGCTGAATGCACTTTAAATTTGGTCCTACAGATTAGAAATGAGGACATCAGAGGGACAGCTCAGGTTTAGAGACGAGGTCAGAGAGGCAAGGCTGGGATGGTTTGGACATGTTCAGAGGAGGGACAGTGGACATACTGGACAAAGGGTGTTGAAGATGGAGCTGCCAGGGAGGAGGAAAAGAGGAAGACCACAGAGAAGGTTGATGGATGTAGTGAAGGAGGACATGCAGAGGGTTGGTGTGAGGGAAGAGGATGCAAGGGATAGCGTGAGATGGAGGCAGATGAGCTGCAGTGGTGATCTCTGACCTCTAGTAGCAGCCGAAAGAAGGAGGAGAAAAAGGTGACTCGTGGTCACACAGTCTGTGTGCATGTTTATATTTCTGTACCTGAGTCCTGAGTATTCTGAGCTGAACAATTCCTTCATTCTCCTCTTCTCTCATTCGCTCCGTGGTCAGCTGCAACCGACCAATCAAATTGATCTTTCCCCGCTTTTGGACTTTGGAGTTTTTGCTGAGAAAAATGTAGAGATACAGACACAGGTCAATACCTAAATGCATCTGGTGAGGAGCCAGGGAAGAAATAAAATATTAATCCTAAATTGGTTTTGAGAGTCTGCTGTAGATGCTTAAAGGTTTTTACAAAGAAACAAGAACTCTGAAATTTTAAGTGGAGTTTACCTAACCCACAAAAAGTCTTAATCAACTCACATAACTGTGCTGTGGAAGAGACTGTGTTATATTTTGTCATATGCAAGTGACTTACAATGGCAATAAAACATCTTACACATACATTTCTACATAATTTTCCCATTTTTTAGTGTTACAGGTTCTTACAAATAGAAACAAAACAAACATTATAAAAATATATCAGTGAAATATACACTTACTGTTCACTTTATTAGGTACACCTATTCAACTGCTCTTTACTGCTACTTTCTAATCTAGCCAATCACATGGCAGAAACTCAATGCATTAGTCACCAGATCTCAATCCAGTAGAGCAACTTCAGGATGTGGTATAAAAGTATACAGCTGACAAATCTGCAGCAATTGTGTGATGCTATTATGTCAATATGGACCAAAATCTGTGAGAAATGTTTCCAGGACCTCGCTGAATCTAGGGCATTAAAAATTAAGGCACTCCTGAAGGTAAAAAGGATCCAACCTGGTACTAAGAAGGTGTACCTAATAAAGTGGCCAGTAAGTGTATAACTTTTTAGTGGAATTTCTATAAAGGCCATAACATACATGAGTGAGAACTCCTGGTTGACGTAGAAGAGTGTGCTATCCGTGAAGTCTTTGGGTGAGCTAACTGGAGGGTCATAAGATAAAACCTGTCTCTTCAGTTTTGGAAAGGCCACCAGAGACTGCACAGAGAGGAGAGAAGAGGAGTATTTAAGTTAATCATCATCATTTGCACTGAAGGAAAAAATACAGCCAACATGCGCGTGTTAGAGGATTCCATGACAGTATGACTGGTATTCCGTCATCACTGATTTTTAATTGTTGGTAATTTTTTTGGATTACTTTTCATTGTATGCTTGGTCAGAATGGTGTTCTCTGTGATTCCATAGACTCAGCCAGTGTTATGTTCTATTTACAAAGCCATCTTGGTCTCTTCCCATCTTAATTACAGACTTAGAGCCATCAGAACAGACCTTTGCCTTCTATCCATCCTTTAAGCTTATCCTGAATTTGGAAAAACAATGTGTCTAAATTTGAAAGCTCCTTGTTCCTAAAATTAGATGTAAATAAAATCTAAAGGAGCTGGTCATGCTCAATTAGTTTGAGATAATTTCAAACGCTCTGCACGATTATGTCAGGCTACCTGAACATTACTGCCATCATCTGGCCTCAGGCAACTCTGATAATTAACTATTTTGAGGTATAGAATTTTGGTTCCATTCTTATGGACAGATTTAAAATCAAATTTAAAATCGCTGGCTCAAATTGATGCATTAGTATAGAGAAGGTCAGGAGGGTGGTCCAACAGTGAATCGCTACAGGCATTTGTAAAACACGGAGTCACAGTGGGGCTACATTTCAGTGAGTAGTGTTGGGGATCTTGTCAAAATGAATGGAATTTTGAAAGCTGAAAAGTACTGTTAGATTTTAATCCACCGTGGAATTCCATTTAGAAAGTGTCTAATTGGCAACAGCTTCACTTTTCAGCATGACAATGACCCCAAAACACACTGGAATGGAATAAAAGCCTACCTGGGTAGAAAAACACACAATGAAACACTATCAGTCATGGATTGGCCTCGTGTGGGATAATCTTGACAGAATGACACAAAAGGCAGCCAACATCCAAAGAAGAGCTTTGGATTGTCCTTCAAGAAGCCTGGAGAACTATTCCTGAAGACTACTTAAAGAAATGACCAGAGAGCTTCCCTAAGAGAGTTCAGGCTGTGTTGAGAAATAAAGGTGGTCACATCAAGTATTAACTTTCAAGCTCATTAGAAGTGTACAAACTCCATTTTCCCTTAAGTAGTGTATTATGTTTGTATGTTTCAGTAAATTGCTGCACCTATTTCTCATTTTCCAATCAAAATATAAAGAAATGAGGGTGACTCAAGACTTCCGCATAGCACTATACACACAAGTAATTTGTGTTTGTCAAGGGGTAAGTCTCATTGTGTGCTGCCATGCGAGTCTGTATAAGCCTCTGAACAGCCAAGAGGAGCTGTTTACAGAGTGTTCAGAGGTATTGAGGAGGAAGGGAGTCCTTTAACTTTCTGACCAAATTTTGGGCCAAGGAGTCTTTCTCCAGTGACTAGAGAAGAAAGCATTCACTTTGTATCAAAATCAACCGTATTCAGTCATTTGGCATCTCTGCTGGGTTTTTGGCTATGGAGCACAGACATCACCACCTCAACTGTGAGTTACAAAAAGGCATTCAACCTCAATAAACATTTCAGTCCTTTACACTTCTAATGTAACAGATTTAAAAGAAGAGTTCAAATTATGTCTGCGGTCTGACCCAGAGTGTTCGGCGTAGCTCTGCATCAGGCAGCTCTGTGGCTAGTTTGAGGTTCTCAAAGCTGATTCGCTCTCTGGGTCTCTGGTTCCAGGCAAACAACACAGCCAGCTGGAACGTCGTCACCTCCAGGTCGTACTGCCCCACCTCGTTTTTAAAGGTGATCTGATTGGAGAGGAGGAGAGGCAAAGGAGAAGGAAGAGAAGGTGAGAAGAGTTTCCATACAATGACGCTGTGTCAGTGGTTTGGCAGCCTGACATATACTAAAGAGAATACACTCTGTGAGCGGTGTAAAGCCCCTGTCACACCTTGACGATTTAGCCAGCGTACGCTGATGTATGAAAAATTTGGCAGATAGGCTGGCGTACGTCGAATAATGAATGAAAACACCAGAAGTGATCAATACATAGACGACCGGCAGTACATGAAACTTATCTGGGACATCAATATATTGATGTCCGGCAGCACTAGGGTTAAGAGCTGGTATACATACGTATGTAGTACGGCGAGGTTGTTGAAAAATTTTGAGCGTGCACAAAATTTCCAGCGTATGCCAGTGTGTGGCTCGTCCTGCATACGCGGGCCATAAGTTGTGGGTTAGGTATGTGATCGTTGACACATGTTCACACGTGTTACCTGTAAGTTACACATCAGTCAAAATACATTGAGAAAATGTCTAGTGTAGCCAAAACTTATTTCTAACCTATGAGTAACGTGCTTTGAACCTATGTGTAAATTGTGTCAAACTTATCTTCATTGGCATATGTAGACGTAGTTGATGTGTTCCTGAGGACCACAGCACTTACTGAACGCGTTTCCAACTTACAGCTACCGTATCTCCGTTGGAACCTGCATCATCTCCATCATCACAAGGTGAGTGTGTGGGTGCTGATGGTTGCTACTTGCGTCCACGTCCTCGGCCACAGCCAGGAGACTTCTTGACAGCGTTCTTCAAATTTTTTTTCAGCATGACGGTGATGTTGATACTGCAAATCATCAAGCGGCACCCTAGAGGCTACGGCACGCTCGCATGTTGGGTAAAAGTTGTTAATGCCGGCAACACATTAAGCATTCGTTTGTATAAGTTATCTTTTAGTTATCAAAATGTTCTATATAAGTTACTAAAAAGTTATGTATACATCCAGAATTTAAATAAAGACATTGAAAGTTCTGCTCATGCCAGCATTTTAAAGAAAGGCTGATACATTGGTATACACTGGTTAAATCATCAAGGTGTGGACAGGGCCATAAAGCTCAGCTCTACTAAAGTAAATAACAGAAGAACTGTTCTCCAGTAGTCCCCCAGGCAACACTTGCAAAAGTTCATTCAAGTACGCAGCTTCTTGCCCTGTTGCTCTGCAGAAACTACTTTGACACTTGACCCACAGAATACCCGTTAGAGAAAAGAACAGGTGACCAGAAAATAAGATTATAAACACAATGGAAGACTGCAATAAGGTTAAAAACAAAAAACCAACAAAATTACGTGAAAAAAAACACTAATACAGTTGAGATGGAGACACCTGAACACGATGCACGTGAGCAAATGTGCACACATCGCTAAATTTTAAAAGGAATATTTTCAATAGCTTGTGTTCTTTCCATCTCATTTATTTATCTTTAGGGAGACAGCGTAGTGACAGAGAGAAAAGGAAGGGATTAGAAAAAAGGAGTAATATTTATCCATTATTTCCAAAGTCAATTTCCATTTTCCAAAATTAAAAAATGTTTTAATTTCTTAAGATTTATATTTTATGGCACCAGGAACTCTACTTTGCATCATCTACTCACAATGCCGTTGGACATCAGGTGATGCCAGTGGAGTTTCCGTCCACTGTGATTCCGCTTGTAGAAGTCCTCCACCTCGGGGATCAGATCCTCCAGCTCAGTGGGCAGCGAAACAAAAACCTTCTCACTGCTTCGTGACCATGCTCCGGCGTTCAGGATCTTAATGTTCACGCTGTCCGCTGTAGGGATTTACAATATTTTCTTTTGTTTTGGAAACGAATATGTGCACACATTTATAGTAATGACGCAGACAAAATGGCATTTAATTATAAGTTTACTGCTGTATACTTGGTTATAAAAATGAGCCTTTAGTGGTCAAACAAAACATTAAAACTAAACTGTGAAATGATGACTGAAGTCCGAAATCTTGCAAACTGATCTTGGCAAGACACCCAATCATCTCATATTGTTTAAACCAACCACGCACCATAAGACATAATAAATATTTAATTCCAGTAACATTCAAATACCATCTGAGCAGTGAAATTGCTCTAATGTAACAGCACTCGTGTCATCACAGGTTACAGTACCAGGTATGTGAAGTGAGTGATGAAAGAAACCTGATGAAAGGGAACATCTGCTGCTTTGGACGTGTTATTTCATGCTTTTGATTTAAGAGATTAGGTTTGATAGATTTAAGAGCGTGTATATGGTCCAGAAGGGTGTACTACGAGGCAAAAACGAATACACTCACCAACCACTTCATGAGGTATACATGTTCAACTGCTCATTAATGTAAGTATCAAATCGGCTGATTACACAACAGCAATTCAATGCATTTATGGATGTAGCCATAGTTGAGACAACCTGCTGAAGCTCAAACCGAACATCCAAATGCAGAAGAAAGAAGATTTACTGTAAGTGACTTTGAACATGGCATTGTTGTTGGTGCCAGGTGGGTGGGTCTGAACATTTTAAAAACTGCTAGGATTTACAGAGAATGGTCTGAAAAAGAGAATAAGCAGCAGTTCTCTGAAAGACTGCTTTGAGCTGATATGAAGGCAACAATAACTCAAATAACCACTTGTTACAACTAAGGTTTACAGAAGAGCAAGCAGGTGGGCTACAGAAGCAGAAGACCACACCGGGTGTCACTCCTGCCAGCTAAGAACAGGAGGCTTACCAAAACTGCACAACAGAAGATTGGAAAAAACACTGCCTAGTCTGATGAGTCTAAATTTCTGTGGCCACATCCAGATGATAGGATCAGAATTTGACATTAACACCATGAACGCATGTATCCATCCCACCTTGTATCAGCGGTTTAGGCTGCTGTTGGTGGTGTAATGGTGTGGGGAATATTTTCTTGGTAGACTTTAGGCACCATAGTAAAAATGAGCATTGTTTAAATGCCACAGCCTACCTGAGTATGAGTACCTTTATGACCACAGTGTGCCCATCATCTGATACTTGCTTCCAACAGGATAAGAAATCATGTCACAAAGCTCAGATCATCTCAAACTGGCTTCTTGAACATGACAATGGGTTTACTGTACTCAAAAAGCCTCCACCGTCACCAGATCTCAAGCCAGAAGAAGTGTGGCAGAAGAAGAGGGTCCCATCATGGATATACAGCTGAAAAATCTGCAGCAACTGAGTGATTCTATCATGTCAATATGAACGAAATCTCCAAGGAATGTTTTGAGCACCTTGTTGAATCCATGCCACAAAGAATTAAGGCAGTTCTAAAGGTAAAGTGGGGCCCAACCTGGTACTAACAGGTGTATCTATTGAAGTGGCTGGTGAGTGCAGTTAAGCGAGCTATATTGAGCTCAAATTCAAGAGTTTTCAGTGTCACAAAGGTGGTTATCTTCTAACCTGGCTATATTACCGTGGTAATCTTTGCTGAACAAATAACTTCTTTTAATAAGTGTCTCTGCTGGTGGAAAACGCTTATACAAGTAAACTGCTGAACCATGTGTTAGTCTCACAATCTGGAAGCCTTGCAATAAGGTTAAACTGTATGTGTCAGTGTAATGTCACAGATATGCTACTGCGTGAGTGCGTGTGTGGGTTACCTGGCAGTGCCAGCTTGTTGTGTTTGTGCATCTCCTTGAAGACCTGATTGAGGTCCTCTGAGACCTTGATGTCCTGAAACATTCTGGCCAGCTTGTTCACATAATCAGCAGGCATTCCTACTTCCTACAATCACACAAAAAGGAAGACAAAAAACAGACAAGATGGTAGACAATCTAATTGTTAAACACATGATTTACATTTGGTATGATGTCAAGGCTGCTTTATGACAGAAGGATAGCATCAAGAGTGAAAGGGAAGGTTTAGAAGACAGTGTAGACAGGATTAGAAATCAGAGGGACAGCTCAAGTTGAGGGGTTTGGAGACAAGGTCAGCAAGGCAAGTTTGAGATGGTTTGAAGAGGGTAGTTGATATAATGGCCAAAGGATGTCAAAGATGGAGCAGCCAGGCAGGAAGAAAAGAGGAAGACCACAGAGAAGGTCGATGGATGTAGTGAAGGAGGACATGCAGAGGGTTGGTGTGACAGAAGACGATGTAAGGAAAAGGGCGAGATGAGGATGATGATCTGCTGTAGTAAGCCCTTAAAGGAAGCAGCCTTTTCTTTTTGATGTTTAACAGAAATGAAGTTTAAAGTTATAAACAGATTTTGGGAATGATTTTGTGACTCTGGTATAAAGAATTTATTCAAAGTGTAACTCACTCGGAGCCACTCCACCATGTTCTCTTCAATCTCACTGTCCGCTGAAATGTCCAAGATCAGGCGCCTGGTCAGGTGTGCTTTGTGGTAACGCATGAACACATCTTTGTTCTGGACGTACTTCAACACCAAGAGCTTCAAAGAGAGAAGATCAAAGAATAAGTCAGAATGGGACCAGGGAAAAGGAGGGCAAAAGGAATTAAAATGATCTGAGCTTAGAGGACCAAAAAGTTATTTAGAGCCAAGTTCAGTCACAGGATCTACTGGATAAACACCAGAAGACTCACCACTTCTTTGAGTTTAAGTTCGATTTCTTCTGAGGTTAGTTTCTTGCTGAGGGGAGTTTTCCTTAGCAGCATGTCACAGTAGTTCGCCAGCAGCTCTGGACACTTTGACTCTGGCTGAGTCTTCATTCCCACCCTGATTCAATGAAGATATGCAACCACACATTTACATCAGAAGTAGAATACTTAATTAATCCCAGGGGGGGGTCAATGATCAGTTATTTAACATTCGCAGTGCAACACTTACCCCTTCTGTTTCATTGGCAGCTCCAGTTTGAAGATTGTGGCATCGTTGACAACTGCCTTATAAGCCTGCAGGATAAACCGAAAATACCAGCAATGGCACAATAAACTACTGTTCTGCACAAATATCTCTGGCCACCACTTATTTCATTATATTTTGCTGGGAAAATGGGAAAGAGGTGCAACAATTTATTGAAAAGTGCAAATAAATAGAATTACAGCAAATGAAGCAAGAAGAGAGTTTGTACAATTCTAACCAGCTTGAAAGTCAGTATTTGGTATGACCATCTTTATTCCTCAACACAGCCTGAGCTCTCTTAGGCAAGCTTTCTGGTCATTTCTTTAAGTAGTCTTCAGGAATAGTTCTCCAGGCTTCTTGAAGGACAATCCAAAGCTCTTCTTTGGATGTTGGCTGCCTTTTGGTCTGTTCTGTCAAGATGATCTCACACAGTTTCAATAAAACTAAGGTTCAGGCTCTGGGGAGGCAAATCCACGACTGTTAGTGTTCTACTGTGTGTTTTTCTACCCAGGTAGTTTTTTACTCCATTGGCAGCGTGTTTGGGATCATTGTCATGCTGAAAAATGAAGCTGCTGCCAATCAGGGGCTTTCCAGATGGTATAGCATGGCGGATCAAAATTTGATGGTCCTTTTCTGTATTTATAATTCCATCAATTTTGACAAGATCTCCAACACCACTGACTGAAATGCAGGGCCAAACCATTAAAGAGCCTCCACCATGTTTTATAGATGTCTGTAGACACTTACTGTTGCACCTCTCTTTTGATTTCATTTGTACATATGGATTATTTGAACCTCTTCTTCTTCTTCTTCTTCTTCTTTCAGCTGCTTCCATTAGGGGTCACTACAGTGGCTCATCTGCCTCCATCTCACTCTATCCCTTGCATCCTCTTCCCTCACACCAACCCTCTGCATGTCCTCCTTCACTACATCCATGAATCTTCTCTGTGGTCTTCCTCTTTTCCTCCTCCTTGGCAGCTCCATCTTCAACATCCTTTGTCCACTATATCCACTATCCCTCCTCTGCACATGTCCAAACCATCTCAGCCTTGCCGCTTTGACTTTGTCTCCAAACTTCTCAACATGAGCTGTCCCTCTGATGTACTCATTTCTAATCCTGTCCATCCTGGTCACTCCCAGGGAAAATCTCAACATCTTCATACCGATAATTGGAACCAACAATTTCATATTTGGATTTGTCACTCCATAAGACTTGTTGCCACTGATTTTCAGTCCAGTTGTTGCATCATTTGGTATTACTTAGTCTTTTAGCCCCATTTCCCATTCTCAAGAATGGCTTCTTGACAGCCATCCTTCCATTCAAAGCATTTCTGATGAGGCTTTGACGAACAGTTGATGAATCAGCCAAAGAGCCAGATGCAGCTCTCAGGTCCTGTATCAGGTTTTGTCAGATTTTTCCTATTTCTAGTAATTTATATCATGTGTTATACATCCAGTACACCATTTCCTGTTTATTACTTAAGGACATGACTTTCAGATCCTGTTCATTTAAGTTTTCAGGCCTGCCACTTCTTCTTTTGTCCTTCACTTGTCCAGTTTCGCCAGATTTTTTTAAGGCCTCACTGCAAACCATGCTGCAATGTGTCAAGATTTCAGCTAATAGCTCTCCTGGAATCACCTAGTTGGTGTAAAAACACAGTTTTAACCTAGTTTTGGCATTGTTCATAGATTCAACCAAAGAAACGGAAACAAATTTGTGGTTTTCTAACAGGCTGCTCGTAATAAAATGACTAAAGATACAATTTAAAATTGGTTCTTTGCTAAGTTGTCTGTTATATGTAGACACAACACCGATTCGTCCCTTGTGTTAGGTGCTGTCTTTTATGCTTGAGGTCAATGTTAAATGGCTTAACGAACAAACACTCCTGTGAAAATGGTCAGATACAAGGACTGGACTGAAAATGAGTGAAAAAGCAGCCAATGTCCAAAGAAACACATTGAAAGGTCTTCAGAAATCTGGGAAATATTGCTCAAGATCACTTTAAAAAATGAAAGTAAGTCAAAATATTTAAAAAAAATTAGGGGTCGCCCAAGACTGATCAATAATTCACTTAGTGTGTGATCAAAAATTTTTTGAAAATTATTTTCCTGACAGGGGTTTTGTCTCACTAACAGTTAAAAAGCCCTAAAAATATTCAACTTACAATGATACAAAGTTTAGTATAGAATATTTTTCTGTCAGTAAAGCAACTGATTTATTCACAACTTGTTTCAGCACTCCTTTAAAAGACTGAAGACCGCTGGAAACTTTCATAAGCTGGGGTGATGAGTACTTTAAACTTTGCAGAAATCCCAGGAACAGCCACTTCCAGATCATGCTGTTCTGAGTTAATTAATTTAGAAAGCCAAACTGTATTAATAACCATGATCGTTTCAGGAGAAACTTTCCTTGAAGCAGCACAGAATACGTTGTCACAGTCCATATGTGTGAACAGACTATATAGCTTTGATACTACCTGTGCCTGGAGACGATTTTCAGCTTAAGACCAGCCCATTTTTTTTCCTGGAAGAGCTACAGTAGCACTCATGCAGCATCATTCTGTTACCTGTGCCAGTGTGTTTCTGTTTTCTATTAAACTGCAATAATTCAGTTTTTGATGCTGGTATTACATTGGGCCTCTCAACAGTTTTAGTCTCCTCATCATAAATTCAGCCAATCTTTGGCTTTTTTAAAATGTCCATCTTTTCCTTTCCATGACTTTAAACTTTCAGCGGGGCTTACACAAACTTTGGGAACAAATGAGATGACAATAGCAAGCAGGCAAGAAAGGACAGAACAGCTGAGGGGAGCTCAGATTCCTGCACAGAGGCAATATGCAATGTCAGATAAAGCAGACCTTATCTCTTGCCGTGAGGAAGCGAGGGTCATCCTGGAAAGCCTCCTTTACAAGCTTACTGAAGCGGTTAAATAAAGTCAATAGCTGCTCCACGTACTTCTCGGAGTCCTGGACAAACACACACACACACACACACACACACACACACGCACACACACTTAAAATTACTGAGCATGATGTGAAAGCAGACCTGTTATTAACTTTAGTATATTATCTTTTCATTTAGTTGTTTTTGGTTTGATATCTCCTGTACTTATCAAGTTATAAGGATTTTAAAAAGTGCTAGAAAAAATAACATGAACTTAAACGGGGCAAATTTCAACCCACCCCCTTGTATTCTCAAAATATTTGTAGTATGAAGGTGCAATTTTTGTATGCCTTCATTAAATATACTAATGTTACTTTACTAAAAAAAGAAAAAAAAAAAAAAAAAAAAAAACAC
>VUQH01090797.1:62610-81203 GCA_015106775.1 Etroplus canarensis
CAATTTTGCCACCTCCAGCTCTGCCTCCTGTTTTTTCCTCAGCGCCACCATCTCCAAACCATACATCATAGCAGGTCTCACAACTGTCTTGTAAACCTTCCCTTTCACTGTTGCCATTATCCTTGTGTCACAAAGCACCCCTGACATTCGTCTCCACCCTGCCCTTACTTTTTTCTTCACCTGCTTTGAGCACTGTCCATTGCTTTGGATGGGTGACCCCAGGTATTTAAAAAACTCTTCCACCTTCACTACCTCTGCTCCTTGCATCTTCACCATTTCCTGTTGTTAAACATACACTGGGTAAAAGCTAGTCTTTGGAAAAGTGCATGTCCTGCAGAGCCAGTCAAAATGCATAACATTCTTTCAAGATGTGGGACTACTACTTCTTTCAGCTGCTACCATTAGGGACTGCCAGAGTGAATCATCTGTCTCAAACTCATCCTATCCCTTATATCATTTTTTGTTACACCAAAGAACAAGGGATAAAAACGCTCAAAAGTCCAACACAAAGAAGGGCATCTGGTTACCCCAAGTAGGGGTCTAATTAGCGATACCCAGACCTCCCTTCAATCCTTCTGGGTAGACACCTCCACATTACAGAGGTTGGGCTGGCTCAATCTCACACTTCTCTGATCAATTTGCATTCCTACTCTAACCCAAAGAAAGAAATTTCAGATGGAAATGAGTTCCTCTGAGAGGGACCTGGGCTAAGTCTTAGCAATAAAGGTGAGAAGCTCTGTCTTTTCAGGAGGAGCTTGGAATAGAGCTGCCACTCCCACACCCATGCTGAAAGGAACAAACTGAGGAGGTTCAGCATCCTCCTAGGTGAGGTGTTTCAAGCACGTCCCACTGAGAGATCACGTCTACTTGAATCCCAACAGTGTGACAACAGGTGGGATAAAGGTTTAGATACTGAGGTGGGAGACGTCAAACCTACTTGTTCAGTAGCTGGGGGGGACTGATACAGTATTATACTGCAATATATATGTAGTGTATTGATACAGGTATACCGTATCAGTATAAAAACCGCAAACACAAAATTTTAGTACAAAAATAATAAAAGCTTTTTCTTTTTAGTCCACCTACGTAATCAACATACATTTGCTGAAGGGGCTGCAGAACTTTTGTTGTACAAGATGCACTGTTCAAAATACATGTAACGGCAAAGTATACCACACATTTGCATTCAAACTGTAATGCAAAGAGGTTTTTTTTGTCATTTATGACAGATTTTAATGACAGTGTTGGCCCTGTCTGCTGCTTGAAAATCTCATTCTGCAGTAATGACTGACATGACATGACATGAGGGGAAGACACTAAGAACTTTATCTGATTAGATTAAACAGATGTTGAAAATGCTCACCTCTGGGGACATAATTTGCAGTTAAAAAAAGTGGTAAACTGCAATATATTTTATTGCAATAACCAGCATATCGCAAAATGTTTAAAACATAGTACAGTGGGGTCTCTGGTGAGTCCCACCTGTACTGTCCAGTGATTAGCAGATAACCATTTTAGTGGAAAATCATCTCCAGGCCAGATCTGACCGCTTCACCTCTGCTGTTCACTGAAATGATGAAGGCTTTTAGTAGATGTAGCAGGTTCGTGTTGAAGAAGGGAGGTCGGTTTGCCGGCTTTTAACCCCCTACAATAAATAAAGAACAAGCCAAAATAAATCCGTTTACGGTTAAGCTGAGGTTGGGTCGGGGTTTGCTTTCTCTCCAAACCGAGTTCCCCATGCCTTTTCCGGACGATGCTGGCTCTCGTTGTTGGTCCGTCGTCGCCGGGTCGCGGCGGCCGGCTAACAGCTAAGGTTTGGTTCGAGTTAAGAACCGCAGGAGGCGGGTTCGGCTCGTTTTATGTTCCCCTGGAGCCATAAATGACCCGGGGAAACGGACTCCGACATAACACCGGACACACGACAGCGGCAACAACTGTGACTTCAGGCGCACCTATTTGTACATTTAATGCACATATTTAAATATCAGCGCGCACGAACAAAAAAACACAGCGACGACAACACATATCTGAATCACTAGTGAGAAAATATATTGAAAGGAAGAGTCAAAATGTGTGCATAAATAGAGGAAATTCGATATATTCAAGTGCCTCTTACCTTTAACAAATTAGACGTCGCCATGTTTCTTCAACTTATCACCTCGCATGATCTCGCGAGACTCACGCTGCAGCCGGCTCAGGATTAGGTAATGTCAGCCTGCATAAAAGCATCAATTTAATGGGTGATCTATTATACTTATTCTCAGTGAGTGTAACAGCATTATTACAGAACCTAATAACATGCATGCCAAGATTTCTACAACCCCAGTTCCTGAAAGGTTGGGAGAATTTGTAAAATATAAATTAAAACACAATGCAGTGATTTTCAAATTTCACAAACTGATATTTTATTCACAAAAAACACAGAAAACATATAAAAATGTTGAAAGTGAGAAATTTTTTACTGTTTTATTGAATTTGATGGCATCAACACATCAAAAAAAGTTAGGAAAAAGGCACCAAAAGGCTGGACAAAATAAGTGGTTCTAAAAAAGAAACAGTTGGAGGAATTTTTTGCAATTAATGAACTTAATTGACAACAGGACAGTAATGTGGCTGGGCATAAAAAGAGCCTGGTTACAGACTGCTCAACCGAGTGCATTCATTGTGATCTTGGGGGACTTTAATTATATTACAGTAAATAGAACACTAACAACTTTCCATCACAGGTCACCTTCCCAGTATTTTACTGGTACCCATTTTTACTGCTGGGTGGACAGAGGCACACTTGGGGTTGGGACCTTGCCTAAGGATCTTGGCACAGCGGGAGTCTGACTGGGATTTGAACTCATGACCTCTGCAAAAGTGCCCCATGCTGTGGAAGAGGTCATGCTTTGTGCCTTTGCCAAAGATGTCACACCCCAGTGACATTAAGGTCTACAGACCCATGGCACTTACATCACACATCATGGAGACTCTTCTTGGACCAGCTCCAGCCCATGATCAGCACTCTAATGGTCCCTCTCCAGTTCGCCTACAAGCCCTGACTTGGAGTTGAGGATGCTATTTTCTACCTACTCATCTGAGTCTACACCCACCAGGACAAGCCACTGAGCACTGTCAGGGTCATGTTTTTTGACTTCTCCAGCGCATTCAACACCTTCAGGCTGGCTCTACCGGGTGAGAAGCTGACAGCGACACAGGTGATTGCCTCCCTTGTGGCCTGGATTATTGACTACCTGACAGGCAGACCACAGCATGTGCGTCTGCAGCACGAAGTGTAGGACAATGTGGTCAGCAATACCAGAACCCCAAAAGGGGAACATTATCTCTCCATTTTTTTATGCTACATCTGGCCATTCATACAGACTTGTTTATTTTTTTATCATATTTCTTACCTCTCACATTTATATCTACTGCCTTTCAAATTTATATGGCCCTCCATGGTGAGAGTGGCTTGTGTTCTCACCTGGGATCAAACCAGGGACCTTTCATAACTAAATTATGATAATTTGGGGTGGCGATGGCTCAGTGCATTAGAGGACTCACTTGGGAGCTGGAGGGTCACTGAGGGCTGCTGGTTTAAGACCCAGCTGTACCTGGACTCAGTGACCATCCAGGAGACCCTGTCCTGGACCCATATGTGTGGAGGTGGACCAGAGGCCAGAGAGACATGACCCCATGTGTGTTGCTGCGATGCCCTTAAGCAAGGCACCAAACCCCCCCCACATTGATCCCTGGCACCTGCAACAGCAGCCCAGCTCCCTGACCTCCCCCACTGCATGTTGTGTGTTTAAGTGTGTGTGTGCATTCCATGTATCTGTGTTTCGATTTCCCTAGCGGGGATTAATGAAATTGTTTGTTTAGAATAAAAGGCTTTTAAAGATGCTGCACCTTTTTCATAGAATAATCTGCAGAGGGCCTGAAGTTGTATGAACTGGTTATTATGGGGGAGTTTGAGGCCATTTTAAATGAGAAAATGGAAAATATGAAATTAAGAAGTTATTGCACGTGATCCGGCTGTTATGTTCACTCATTTATGTCATCATTTTTTTCTTTCTTTGTGTATGCTTATAATAATCTCTGATGCTGTCTTGGCCAGGTCTCTCTGGGAAAAAAGATTTGATTTATCTCAGTAAGACTTTTTTTACCTGGATAAATGCAGGATTAAACCAGAGGTGTTTTTTGGAGCACGAATTCTACTTGAGTGAGGGATGTGTGTACTTTTGCCACCTCTGCCTCCATGTACCAAAGTATTCTTGAGTCGAATGTGTAGCCATCGCTTTGACAGTTAAAGCTTGGTTGAAACTGAGTCATGCAGCAGGACAATGATCCCAAGCACAGCAGCAAATCTACAGCAGAATGGAAAAAAAAGAAAATAATCACTGTGTTGCAATGACCCAGTCAAAGTCCAGACCTCAACCTAATTGAAATGCTGTAGCATGACCTCAAGAGCGCTGTGCAAACCTCAATGATGAGATGCAATGTTGTAAGGAAGAGTGAGCCAAAATTCCTCCACATAGAGAGACTTCTTCATGTTACTGTTGCAAAAGGTAGATCTACATGCGGTTAACTCATGAACCACAAGAATACATCTGTATTTTATTTTTACCAAAAATGTTAATACCTCCTGGCTTAAATTTTGATAAAGCCTTTTATAATTTTACTTTGATATGTTTTATGTGTTTGCTTAATTTAAAAAATAGTATAACATTGTCCAAAGCAGTGGAGTAAATGGAAATACTGAACACATATCAAAGTACTTCATGATTAAGTACTTGAGTTGATGTGCTTGTTTTTCCACCATGACAAGGTCCCAAGCAAAAACAGTGTTGATGTAGTTTTCCAAGATGAGTTATTATCTCATCAGTGGTGAAAACTAAAAGAAGTACAATGATTCATTAAACATTTCCTTCACCATCAGTTCTTATCTGTGAGTGTCTTAAGCACATGCACACACAAACAGATAAGTGAAAGAGTAATCTTTGCCCTCTAAGGCTGTTAATCATTCAGCTCTGAGACCATGAAAATCAAGTAGCTAAAAGCTTGAAGCCCAGAGAGGACTCCTCCATCACTGGTGAGGTAACATGGTTGCTAAACAGTCTGAGGATTCATCCAGCAACATGAGTGAAGTGAATGAAAGGAGCAGAATCCTGGCGAGGATCAGAGAATTTGACCCCAAGGAGGTTTTCACCTGGTGAGTGAACGGAGGAGGCAGGAGGAGAAAATTCTAGTGTGAATTAGGTAAATCTACAGTCAGTTTCAAAAAAGTGGTACAGTTATATTTTACTTAGGTTTTCAGCAAATGGCAGTTTTTCAAAAGTTCAAATGTATTTTCTGAGAAGAACTTTGCCTGCATTAAAAGAGTGGTGCATCTTAACCAGAGAGAGATTTTTTGTTACACTTTGTGAAAATTGACTGATTAGGTGGTATATGCTGGAGGAATGGTGACACTTGTGCAAAATTTTTTTTTATAGGAGTCATGCTTGTTTTAAATGCCATAAATGGGTTCTGTCAACACAAACGAAGAGGAATTGACGATACACTTACATTGAGCTTTTAAACAGATAAACAGGTTTGCCTTGTATTTTAGCCTCAGGAACAAAAAGTTAGAAAACTTCTGGTGACTGCTGTCTGCTCCACTTTGTGTGTAGGGTGAGGGGCACACATAATCACACAGGCATGTTTATTTATGCGGTCTTTGTGAGTACATTAATGCATTCCTAAACCTCTCATCTAAAAGTTTAACCATCTAAACTAAGTGCCAAAACCTTAGCCTAACCTAAACCTTATTTTAACTTTAACTCAATAATCAAGTCTTAGCCCTCAAACAGGCCTTTAAAGCAGTGTGGGAAAACAGGAGTTGGCCAAAAAATTCAACATTTTGGAAATTTCCTGTTTTGAATGGTTTAAAACACAAAATGGTTCTCAGAAAGACGTGTTTTTTTCAGTTGCCCTTGGGTTACTGTAGCTCATTCAGTCAGGTTTGGATGAGCAGTTTTTGAGAAGGCTGTGAGCCACAAGCTTCACAGTTATGTTCTAAACAGAAATTAACATACATTTTCATTGAGTGAATCCTAACTATCCTATTTTCAAAACTCTAAATTTACGATTGCCTACATGTGATGCATTTTAAGGGACATCTGTAAATATTATCTAAAAGCAATTAACCGGGTTACACCCTCACAAAATGGGCCCTGTACTAGATTAACACATTTCAAAAATGCAAAATAAACAAAAGTCCAAACCAATTTGAAGAAAACCACATGCAAAGCACGAATTGAAGGTGAAAGACAAACAGAAGTCTTTAGACCAGTTTCCTTAGTTAATCACAGACTTGTAGCACTGTCAATTTCCAACTTGGTTTTCATAATCTGAAAATAATAGGGTCTATTTTTGGCCCACTGCTGTTTTTATTCGCCACTCCCAGCAGCATGATCAATGGTTTAAGCTTAGATGCCTTTGATAGGGGAATAAATCTGAAAGCTCAAGTTGTTAATCTGTTTTACATGACAAACTGAATAGATTAGGTCATTTATACTTAATATTTTCAAACAATTTTATTTACTTGAATATTCTAAATTGAGCTACAGTCAATTAAAAAAAAGTTTTCACAGGGCTCTATGCAGTCATGAAAAACTAAGTACACACCACGATTTGATAGCTTGAAGAGCAAATTATTTTTTGTATAATTTTATTCATCTTAAAATTTTTTGGAGGAATTTTGTCCCACTCAACTTTGACTGGGCCATTGCAACACCTTGAACCTTTTCTTTTTCAGCCATTGTGTAGATTTGCAGGTGTGGTCAGGATAATTGTCCTGTTTTGCTTCCAAATTGGGCCAAGCTGGTCTCACATTTGACTCTAGAATATTTTGATACACAGGGGAGTTAATGGCCAGCTCAGTGACTGCAAGCTTCTGAGGTCCCAATGCTGCAAAAATATAGCCCAAATCAGCTTTAGACTGTAAATTCTCACTAAAGCCATCAAAACTATGAATGAACACATGGAATTATGTAGTGAAGAAAAAAGTATGAAATAACTCAAAACATGTTTTATATTTTAGATTCTTCAAAATAGCCAACCTTTGCTTTGATTACTGCTTTGCACATGCTTGGCATTCGCTCGATGCTTTTATACTAGATGCTTTTGGTCTTTGGCTCAAGGCAGGTCAGGTTTTCAACTGCTTATTCTGGTATTCTGTGGCAAATGCCAATCGAGCTCTGATCAGTGAATACAGGGCCCATTAGAGGATGTCGGACCCTCAGCCCACCTTCGTGAAGTCTGTTTCTGATTGTTTGGTCAGAGACATTCACACCAGTGGCCTTCTGGAGGTCATTTTGTGGGGCACTGACAGTGCTCATCCTAGCACAAAGAAACAGATACTGGGCCTGCTGATGGGCTAAGGACCTTCTACAGCCCTGTGCAGCTCTCCTGGAGTAACCGCCTGTCTCCTGGAATCTCCTCCATGCTCTTGAGATTTGTACTGGGAGACAGTAAACCTTCTGGCAACGGCACGTATTGATGTTGCATCCTGGAGGAGCTGGACTACCTGTGCAACTTCTGTAGGGTCCAGGTATCGCCTCATGCTACTAGTAGTGACACTGACTCTAGCCAAATGCAAAACCAATGAAAAAACATTCAGAAAAGATGAGAAGGGAAAAAATGTCAGTGGCCTCCACCTGTAAAACCATTCCTGTTTTAGGGGTAGTATTGTTGCTGCCCCTTTAATGCACCTGCTGTTAATTTCATTAACACCAAAGCAGAACTAACTAACAACCTCCTCTGCTACTTGACTGACCAGATCAGTATCCCAGAAGTTTAACTGATTGGATGCTATTCTCTGATTAAAAAGTGTTTCTTTATTTTTTTGGAGCAGAATATAAAGAAATGAGGGGTGGCTCCACAGTTTTGCGCAGTGTATATGGTGCATACATTCCAGGCAGAGAGGGGGTTACTGCTAAATCTATACAGTGGCTTCAAATGTCACGCCTTTCTTTTAATATTTTGATCTTTACCAAAGTGTTCAGAAAACAAATATGGTTGTACTGCTGCCTGTCTTAGCCTGTGTTGAAGATCTTTAACTTTCTCTCAGGCAGCTGGCTAAGACGTTGGCCATGGGCCAGGGCCTGGCAGGGCTCATCTGTGGGACAGCCATCTCCTCCCAGTTCCTAGCCTCAAACTTCCATGTGAACACACCTATGCTGCAGAGTTTCCTGAATTACATGCTTCTGACTGTCACCTACACCACCATGCTTCTTTGCAGAACAGGTAACACCACCAATCAGACCCTGTGCACCTTACATAACATCTGTACTATAGAAGTTATTTGAAGTTTTTTTTCCCATATATTTTAGTTTAGAAGGTTCTGAACTGTTTGGCAACATTTTTCGGCATTTGATCATCTTTTAGTGGGATGTTTTTGAATCATTTCCCTAATAAATAATATTTGACGCCATTTTTTCAAAACTGTGTGTTGTATTGTGATCAACAGAACACTCCAGATGTGTAAAGTAATTGTGATGAAACTACACTGTATGAGAGTGAAGTTCATTATTTAGCTTAATGAATGTTTATGGACTATGCCTTTTTTGGTGTTGCACATTGGTCCTTTGACTAAAAATCAAATTTTTTTCTCAGTTACTGCTTGTAGACTTGTCATTTTTCATTGTACATTTCTGAGTGTCTTGCTGGTAAATGCAGGATTTTTTTCCCATATAAATTTGTGAGTTTTTTCCATTTTTGTGTCAATCCATGCTCTTTGCAAATACCAAATAATAAATGAGGTGTGAAAAATAAAACTAAACACAAACCCTGGTCTCCAGGTTCATAGATGTGACTTTTTACATATATGCTCTTTTGAAAAGTTTTTTAAAAAGTAAAATATGTTTCTGTTATTATTTTATAAATGTACTGCAGTTCATTTATCAACATCTACAATATTTTATATACATCAACTGTAACTTTATAATAAATGTCCAGATGATATTAATGGATGGTTTGCAAAACAACTTCGAACCAGTTCATTATAAATTATCATTGTATTTTTAGATAACTACTGATCAAAGTTAATAACAGATGTGAGGTGTGCAGTAGGAGTGACAAATGGGTTCATGGTGGGGGTGGGATTACATCAGAGATTGGCTCTGAGCCCCTTCTTGTTTCCAGTGGTGATGGACAGGTTGACAGATGAGGTCAGGCAGGATTCTCCGTGGGCTATAATGTTTGCAGATGACATTGTGAGCTATAGTGAGAGCAGGGAGCAGGTGGAAGAGAGCCTGGAGAGGCGGAGGTATGCACTGGAGAGAAGAGGAATGAAAGTCAGTTGAAGCATGTGTGTGAATTAGTGGGTGGAATGGTGGAGACGCAAGGAGTAGAGTTAGTGAAGGTGGATGAGCTTAAATACTTGGGATCAACCATCCAAAGCAACAGAAAAGAGAGGTGAAGAAGAGAGTGCAGGCAGGGTGGAGTGGGTGGAGAGTGTCTGTGGGCTTTGTGACAGAAGGATAGCAGCAATGAAAATGCTAGGATTTTCACTGGGAGTGACCAGGATAGAGAAAATTAGAAATTAGTACATTAGAGAGACAGCTCAGGTTGAACAGTTAGGAGATAGTCAGAGAGGGAAGGCTGAGAAGGTCGTGTGCAGAGGATATACTGGACAAAGGATGTTGAAGATCAGGGCCGTGCAGAGACCTAAAGGGGCAGGTCCTCGAAGTAAAAAAGAAAACAAATCTGTACAGAAGAGCAAAATATTTATTATTATTTAATCATTTATTATGACCTAGTTTTAATTGATCAAAATAAATGTTCTTGTGAAGGGCCACAGGAAGGCCAGCTCTACAAAAATTGAAAACAAAAAAAAATTTAAAAGGGCACTTTGGGGGTTAAGGGGTAAAAGGGTTAGGTGCTCCAGCCCCATTAGCCTCCCTGCTGCACGTGCCTTTTGAAGATGGAGCTGGCAGGCAGGAGGAGAAGAGGAAGACCACAGAGAAGGTTGATGGATGTAGTGAAGGGGGACATGCAGAGGGTTGGTGTGAAGGAAGAGGATGCAGGCCATAGGGTGAAATGGAGGCAGATGATCCACTGTGGCGACCCCTAATGGGAGAAGGAGAAGAAGATTAATATAAGTTAATATACAATTGATTTACAATTTTTTAGCAGTGTTTTTATATAAAGTATTACTCAATTATTTTTATATTTGGGTTTTGCTTTTACCACAGACAGGGCAAAACAAAATCATACATTACTTTTACTTACAGACTTATTATTCTTATTTGGTGACACTACATTTATGTATTTTGGTCTACTGGAGAACTTGTGCAAATTTTCTAATAAAATGAGTGAAATAAATGAGGTAGATGCAGCCACAGGAAGAAGCAGAGAGTTAAAGTGTTCTCAGGCTTGTTTATGAGACAAACAGGTCAATACTGAAGTTCAGGGGTGCTCCCCTTTAAAACGCAGGGGATGGCAGTTTTTTACAGATTCTGAAGAAAAGATGGTGGAAATACTTGCTGCTGGGGCTGGTGGATGTGGAAGCAAACTACACCGTGGTTAAGGCATATCAATACACCACTATCACCAGTGTGCAGGTGAGTATGAGGTATTTCTGGCAATTAATAATTTTAAAAATTGATTTAAACATGTTATGAAAGTGCATGAACTGCTGTACTGGTCACTGAGCTGATTGTATTTTACCTCCAACATCATGTATTTGTATGTTTGTATGTATTTATGTATTTGTATGTGTATATGTATGTATTTGTGTATAGCCATACATCCAATACATAACAAGAGTTAAAGATAATTGGAATTAAAACAGGTCTAACCTCTGAATTCTCTGAAAACGTGATAAAACTGGGCTTAAAAAAAAACACAGACAGGCAGCATGGTGGTCTAGGGGTTGGCACTGTCACCTCACAGCAGGAGGGCCTGGGTTCAAATCCGCCAACTTGTGCCTCTCTGTGTGGAGCATGTTCTCCCTGTGCTTGCGTACAGTAGGTTCAGTCTGGGTGTTCCAGCTTCCTCCTACAGCCCACAGACATGCAAAGGGGTTAGGTTAATTAACGATTCTATATCGACCTCAGGTGTGAATGGTTGTCTGCTTCTATATGATGGACTGGTGACCTGTCCAGCGTGTACCCTGCCTTTTGTCCTATGACAGCTGGGATAGGCTCCAGTGACCCTGAATTGGATAAGTGGATGAAACTGAATGGATGTTTTTAAAGGCCTACTATTAAGTTCACCAAAATAACTGCAGATCAGTAAGGCTGCTTTCAGCCTTTATCCTGCAGTAAATGTATAAGTAGGTCATTTTATATTTTATATCTAAATAAACAAGCAGCCTTCATGCTATTATCCATCTCTTAAAGTTTCTCTGACTTTTAGTTTAATTTTTTCCTATAGATTTCTTTTCAGGATCTATGGATTCTCTGATTTAGCTCAACCAGAGAGGTTTTTTGAGGCCTTCAGTGAAACAATGTTCCTTTATGTTTAAAAAAGCACAAATTTCCATTCCAATCTATACATTAATGTGGTGCATCTTTGCTGTGTCACAACAAAGCCATGTTTTTAGTGTATCGTCAATCACTAGTTTCACTTTGTAATAAAAAGTGTGTATTTAAATCTGTTAATGTGTTTCACCCTCCAGCTGCTGGACTGTTTTGTGATCCCAGTCTTGATGGCGCTGAGCTGGTGGATTTTGAAGACACGCTACAGGCCGATCCACTATGTAGCTGTCTGCATCTGTCTCCTGGGAGTCGGGGCCATGGTGGGGGCTGACCTTCTAGCTGGACGAGACCAGGGCTCCAGTAAGAACTTACCAAAATATTTACTCACTCATTTGAGCCCCAGATGCCAGGCTAAGATGTTTAAGTAATCAGGACTGAGGTTCATGCAGGACACACAAGAGGTAGAGAGGAAAATTCAAGTCCTTTATCAAGGCAGAGGTGATATGTAGATAACCACTCAGTGAAGCAAACAAACCCAGAGAAAAACAGACCAAAAAGTCACACAAGAGGATTAATAGGTAAACCACAGACTGTACTTAAAAGATGGATGAAGGGTCTAGGTGTGGAAAGTGAAGCTAATGGGTCTCAGGCTGAAATCAAAGGATACATTTTCCAGTTTTGTGGGAACATTTCCTGCTAGCTGGGCAAATAACCTTTGGGAAAATGGCACCTAGGGATTAGAATGGTTTGCAGCCTTTGTACAATATATAGATAAATCCACACTGTGCCACCATCAGTGATGTTTTGACTGCGTTGAACCTCAGTGATAAACTCTCTTTTCTCTCCACAGCCTCAAATATCTTGTTAGGTGACGGTTTGGTGCTGCTCAGTGCTTCACTGTATGCTGTGTCTAATGTGTGCCAGGAGTACACTGTGAAGAACCTGAGCAGGGTGGAGTTCCTGGGCATGGTTGGCCTGTTCGGCACAACCATCAGCACCATACAGATGTAAGTGCATGTTGCTATCAGTCATAGAACTCAGTGGATTTTTTAAAAAAAATCTGTTGTTAACATTTTCTTTTATTCAGGGTGATCCTGGAGCGTAATGAAATGGCTGCTATCCAGTGGAGCTGGCAAGTCGGTGAGTACTAATCAGACACAGAAACATTAAAAAGAGAGAACAGGAAAAACAGGCAAATGTTTGAGGACAGTATCCTACTCATATGAGCACATTTTGGAACTCTGAACTCCCTGAAAGCTCATTTAAATTGCTGCCATGATAGAAACACAATGCACGATGCATTCACTTAATGCATTAAGTGAATGCATTGTGCATCATGAAAGATAGTCAGAACTGAGGGGATTGCACTACCAGAAGGCAGCATAGCAGACACTGAGGACAGCTACAAATATCTTGGAATCCCACAGGCAAATGGCAACCATGAAGAGGTCACTAGTGAAGCTGCAACGGCCAAATACCTGCAGAGAGTAAGGCAAGTCCTGAGGAGTCAGCTGAATGGGAAGAACAAGATCTGAGCACCTACTCCCTGCCAGTTATTAGATACCCCACTGGGACAATAAACTGGCTAAAGGAGAAGATAGAAGCTATTGACACCAAGACAAGAAAGCTGCTTACAATGCATGGAGGGTTTCACCCCAAATCCAGCACCCTGAGAATATATGCTAAGCAGAAGGAAGGAGGCTGAAGACTGGTGAGCGTCAGAACCAGTATCCAGGATGAAACAATAAAGAGCCATGAGTACATCAGAAAGATGGCCACAACTGATCATGTGCTTAGTGAATACCTCAGGCAGCAGAAACCCAGGCTAGAAGAGGAGCAAGAACATGGAACTACCATGGAAGGACAGACCCCTGTACGGCATGTACCACTGACAGAAGAAGCGGCTGATGTTGAAAAATCCTAACAATGGGCTGGACAAAGCTGCCCTATAGCCGCTGGGATAAGGCTCCACTCCTCCTACAACCCTGATTAGGATTAAGTTTGTTGATTTGTTGGAAAAAAATTTATTTACACAAGCATCAGCTGGATTTTTGTTGTCACTGAGAAAAACAAGCTACTTTCCTTTGAGATACAACCAGCAAACACATCCTAAAGCCACAATATTTTTCTCACATTCTCTGCTTCAGTAACATATTTATGAGGGTATAAACATGACAAATTTAGAGCTTTTATGAGGCACTTTCGGCACTATTTTACAGGCACATAGTTTCTAGCTCTGACATGTTGAATAAGTAGATCCTGGTTAGTTTTTCTTTAACACTAATATGAATTAACAGTGGGTCCTGTCTCCTCTCAGGGCTCCTTTTCGCTGCCTATGCACTGTGCATGTATGGTCTATACAGCTTCATGCCCACAGTGATAAAGCTGAGCAGCGCGACCTCTGTCAACCTCTCCCTGCTCACCGCTGACCTCTTCAGCCTCTTCTGTGGGATCTTCCTCTTCCAGTACAATGTGAGTGCACACACTTGATTTAATCACTATATACATAGCTGGCATCTCCGACTGCCTAACCTTGAGCTTAGAAGATTAGTCTCAAGCGTTGTAATTGGTAAACTCTAAATTAAGCGTGTAGGTGTTCAAACAAGAAAGCAAAAAATATTCCTGCTGCTTCTGGATCCAAAAACGTGTTTCCTTGAAATGGTGTGCAACCAAGTCAACATATAAAGGAAGTCAGTCTAATGGCCACTTGAGACAAGTCAAAGTGATTGGGTTTGTTGAATCATTGTCTGTTAAGCTTGTGAGAATGCTATTTTGGTGTAAGATGGCATGCCCCATTAACCCACTTTACTAAACTCTAGAGGGGAACATAAACTTGTCGCAAAATTTGTATTCAGTGCAGTGTACTTACCTGCTGCTCCACTCTGTGATCCGGGCCTTTTGTCATGCTTAAAGAATCATAAAAATCTTCTTCAAGACCTTAAGTTGTTTGATCTGTGCAATGTTCAAACACTTATATAGACCATATGAACACAAATGTCGTTTTTTGATTTCACAGCCACAGCTATAAGTTATAAGTGTTTAAAATGACCACACTGGAAAATATTTTGATACAGAAGCAATCACAGCAAGAGCATAAACCTGGTATCAAAATGTAGGTTAAAAAAAGACCCTTCATATGCTGTAACTTGTTTTGACCGACCACTTATCCCATGTGGTGGTATGATCCTTTAAAGTTTACCCAAAATGTATCTTTTTGAAGTACTTTCCTGTGAATTATCAGTAAAACAGATCAAATATCCAGAGGACCAATGCATGTTGTGTGTTCCTCTACATCACAGATGTTAAACTGATGCAGTTTTGGTATTTAAATTATAATATATCACTTGATATTGATGATAAAAACTGATTATCAAGTAAAAGCATTTTGAACAAAAAAAATTTTGGCTTTAGATTGTGACACTTGGCGTGGGTGTAAAATTAAATTGGTTGCAGTTTTTAACAAAGGTTGAATGTATTTTTCAGCTCTGAAACTTTCATGTGGATATCTTCTGGATTTATGGAGTCACGGGGACTCAAAAACGCATAATTTCAACCAACCTCTATGTACTTTGAGGGCCTGTAACTTAGAAAAATGGAAATAATTTTCTCCTAACATATGCACATATAAACAATCATAGTGTCTCAACCCGCCCTCTCTCTGGGTCACAATGACCTGCTGAATGTTATACAGACACAGGAGTGTTAATGAATAATAATAATAAAGGTTAAAGGATAATCTGCACGCCATGTGTTGTCACACACAGCTGCATGTATGTGTACAGTTTCCGCATGCGAGTCCCTGATAAGCAAAATATCATCTGTTGATTCAGAAAGCATATTTTATGCCTCTTGGTCGACCACTGGGGAATTTAGTTTAAATTCATTTACTCGAGTGAGGTGGTTTCATTTTCTTTCTGTATGAAAACTTCATGATCTATGAATATGTAATCATTATTTATTTTAATATTTAAACTGCTGGACTCATCTTACTACTCAACACATAGGGAACTAATGACAAACTAAACACAAGCAGGGGCTAAAACTGACTGAGAATACAATAGACGGGGCATGAGAACAAAGAAACTATTAATAAAACTATGTACCTTCAGCTGCTCACTTGTATTTTCCCCAAGGGGTTGCAACAGCGGATTAGTCGGCATTGGTAATTTGGCAGAGGTTTTACGCCAGATGCCCTTCCTGACACAACCCTCTATGGTGAGAGGGGCTTGTCTCCCCACCTGGAAATGAACCAGGGACGTTTCACTTGTAAGGCTATGTTGTAAACCACTACACTACGGGGCCACTTACTGTTAAGCCGAGGATACCGTAAGTTTATTGGCTAATGACTTGTGATTGACAAGTTGTTAGCTTCCTTTTGGACTAACAGTGGTCATAATATTATTACATTATCACAAATTGCATTATAAAATCAACAGCATGTTTTATTCAGTATGACCTGAAACTAGTGATTAAACCCATAAAACCATCAGGAAAGTGTTTACTGAGGACAAAAATCAAACGTGCAAAGGGACGTTTTCTCCAATAACCCACAGACTTGTTTTTGAAACTGGAGGGGTCGCCCCCTGCTGGTCATTGTAAAGAAGACAGGTTTAAGATATTTGCATGTTGGCTTCACCTTTCAAACCTGAAAGTTACTTTCACCTTTTGTACTGTTTATAGTTGGCTGAACCCTAAAATTTATAGGCACATCCACTCACAACTTAAACCAATCACATAATCTTGGAGAAGGTAATAAACTCACCTTACAATATGCCTTCCCACTTTGATTCCTGAGTTCCTGAAATTTAATTTAGACATACTCTGTTCACTTTCTATCCCACCCCAGTTCTCTGGACTCTACATCGTCTCGCTGGTGGTCATCCTCGTTGGCTTCATCGCATTCAATGCTGTACCAACGCCCACCGCTGCCACAGACCCCAGCACCTCTTCTTCGCCTGCTTCCATCTCCGAGGAAGGCTGCTGTGAAAATCCTGTGGTCACTCAAGAGGATACTGGGGACGTGCAGCACAATGGAGAGAGAACTTCAGGGTCATCACAGAACTGCAGTGGCATCGAACACAGCACTAAAATGTGAACAACCGCCTGTCAACATGTCATATATGTATTGTTAAACACATTTATTTATAGTATTGCTTGTGTACAAAACATAAAAAGTACATGTAAAAACACACAAAATAGAAATTGTATTATTATGCAATTAAAATAGTGATTTAAATGTTATTTTAACTGTTTCATTATGTTTGAAAATATTGTATTTTGCTGTGATTATATCAGGAGTTGTGCTGAAGCACATAAACCTTTACATCCTTTAGTGTGATGTGTTACAGGGACTTTGGAATAGAGTGGCATAGGTTGTTTGAGGTTTGTTTAAATCCACGCCACTTGCAGCAGGAGTAAGAGGAGTCAGATGGGGCCCCCTTTGGGGGGGGCAGGTCTCTCCTACTGTCACCGCATACTTTGCACGTTGCCTCTGCTGTAGTTTAAAGTTTGTCAGCCCTGCGGGGGCCTGCCTTGCCTGTTGGCAAACAGAGACTCTGTGAGGAAGTTTTTAGCTTCAGATGTTTCATTCAGTTCCTTCTGGTACTGTCTCATGCACATCTAAATATCAATTTAATGGAATAACAATTGTAATGTGTCAAACTTTTGCATGTCTTAATAATAATAATACATTATATTATGATACATTATAATACTGAGAAGTTTTTCATGTATTTTTTTACAGCTTTTCTTTCTGGCTTCAAATAGGCTGAACTTTATTAATATATTAGTGCCTTTTTAGTATTACTGACCAGTGTTTATGGCTCACACACATTCATACAAAACTTTTAATGCTTTTCCTCTCACTCTCACACACACTGCTGCTTTGTCTGCAGCTGTGCTACGCTCAGTCTGTTTTAAGTGTTTAACCTCTTCATCTTTTCTAATACAGTCTTATCTTCCTTTGTAAAATCAGTCATTATGTTGCCAGCAGACTTCTCTGTGTTTCTTATTGGTCAGATGCCACCAGCTCTGCCTCTTTCATGTGAGTGAATCAGAATCAGAATTGGAATACTTTATTATCCCACGGGGGAAATTGTATGCTCAGCCTCGTTGCTAATGTTAAGGTAAGAGAAGGCAGATAATGGAGAGACTTCCTGGACATGCTGAACTTGTTTCATAGTACAGAACTCAGACATGGAGTCAGTGTTAAATGATCTGGACTGGAGGTGGCGAAGAGGATCTAGATGAAAGACGAAGCAGCGGGCACTGGCGTGAAAAAAGGAACCTTTATTGGCACAGTGCAAAGTAACAAATTTCACAGAACTGAAATTCAAACTCTGACACCAAAACACCAGAGGAACACAAGCAGCATAAAAGGACTAAATACGCACAGAGGAATGATGAAACACAACACAGTTCAACACAGGTAAAAACAATGAGACAAGCACACAGGAGGGAAACAAAGGAAGGAAATAAAACCACAGAAAACACACAAGGAAAAGCAATCACAGAAATAAAAGGAAGAAGTTGCTACAAAGACGATACAGGTGCTTAAAAATTGATAAGACAGAGGCAACACAGGAGATACCAAGAAATAAGAAGATTATAAATAAAAGAATTAATAAAACAGGAACAAAAATTCAACAAACTCAAATTTGAACCTAACCAAGGAAAAAGACCTGCCCTCATCAGAAGCATTCCTCATTAAGTAACAACTGTAATGGGGCAGAAGGTCCTGATTATCACCTAATCTGCTTTGACATGTCTACACTGTGGTTTTTGTACAGATTCAACAAACAAGATGTATCATATTGCAAGTTTTAGAGATGCTGAAACAGGCCAGCTGTTTCCCCCAGTCTTTTTGCTTAGATTGCTTGGAAAGATGGTGGTGGCATCATGTAGACATGAGAGAAGAATCAATGTTCTTATCTGACTCTCAGCCAGAAGTCACACATTCCATGTAAAATCATCTGTTTGAGAGTAATCCTTTGTGCACTCATTCCCTCACATTCCTAGGTTTCCAGTTAAACTCATTTATATATATATATATATATATATATATATATATATATATATATATATATATATATATAAAAAAAATCAAAAAGAAAAAAAAAAAAAAAAAAAAATATAAAAACATATATAAAA
>VUQH01090802.1:7650-38910 GCA_015106775.1 Etroplus canarensis
TGGATGCATCCCTACAGAGACCCAAAGATGGTTACCAGACAGAACAGCAGCATAAAAGAGAATACAGGGGTATATAAAGACAATTTCATGAGACCACAGACTTAAGCTTCCCTTTATCCTTATTTTATTTACATAGGAAGAGAGTTGGGTAAGTGTATTTCAAATCTTATATTTGACCTTCACCTTCACCCCCCACCCTTCCCCTTATTCCATGGTGCTGCTGTTATGCTACAATGACTACAACAGCATCACATACTATTTATGTCAGGACTCTGAGCTATGGTGCGAGGACCCAGAATGCAGCAATCCGTGGCAGTCAAAAACTATCACAATAAACAGAGTTCAAGAAATACAAAACTGAAGGTCCAACATGGGGAGAGGAGAGGAGACAAGACTAAACATGATGTGGAATAGCATGAAGAACACCTAACAAACCAGGCAACACAACATCGAGCAAGGGAAAGCCCGGGGTATAAATACACGATACCAATGACAAACTGGCAACAGGTGAGAGCACAGGTGAGTGACAACAATCAAGGGCAGGAAGCATAACTAAATACAATGCACAAGACAAGACTGGTTACAAAATAAAACTGGAAAAAGAAACATAACTGGGAACATAGGCACAAGACAGAACTTGACAAAAGACAAGAACACAGCAGGAGAACATCTAGATCTAAATAACTGAACAGAGGCAATGCTAAACTACAGCTTGAACATAAAGGATGCAATAAATGATCATAAAAACTAAGAATCTCAAAAACATACAAAACCCAACTTCAAAAACCCTAAACCGTGACATTTGTTTGAGAGCACTTTATCTTCTTCTTGCCTATAAAGGCTCAGTTATCTGAAAAAGGTCAGTATGCCAGCTATAAAAGCTCACTGAAGTCTAATTCATCCTCATCTACAGACAGCTATAACGCATCGTTGGTATATCCTCCTCATCCACAGGCTATGAGCATTTTATTATGTGTATTTTAGCCCAACCCAGAGGCTGAACACATTAAAATCCCAGAAACCGAAAGTGAAAGTCAGATCTTTCTGTGAAACGAACAGCTGAATTCTGTCTTCGTTGGCAAGTAAGTAAACAGCTGTTTATGGAAACTGTATGATTATGTTTTCATGAAGATCACAGCTAATCTGATTGTTGCTCTTTATGTTTTCTGATTTCGTGACGTTACAGTGTATTTCTCTGAGATGATGGTAAGTCTGCTGTATGAGTCTAAGCTATGGGGGGCTGTTTGACAGTGTTTGGCTAAAAAAAAATAAAAAAGTAAAGGTTTTGTGATCTGTGCAACATTTCTACTTGTTGTTTCCAGGATAATGAAGAGGAGGAGGACTATTTTCAGGGAACTCCAGGTCTGTATGGCAGGTGCTTTTAATTTCCTGCTGCAGTACTGACTTGTTTTTACACTGGAATACATTTTAGCCTGTAAACTGGTTCCCTCTCCAATCTCTCAGAGCCTATAGTAAGTTTACAAGCTGCTACTTAAGAATTATAGTGCCTAAAATTAAAAACAAGGCACAATAAAAGATATATGAGAGAAATGTGACATGGTTTCTCATTGAATATACTGTACAATGCAGATTTGCACAGAGACAGAAGTGTATGCTAACATGAAATGTGCTTATTTTCACAGCCAGTGGGAAGCATTATGAGTGGCAGCTGTCAGATGGTCATCAGTGGCTGAGCATTGAACATGATCATGTGATCGAGACTCATTACTGCCACCCAGGAGCTAAGGGAATCAGTATCAATACAAGCCATGGGTCAGTGTGTTGGGATTGAATCTGTGATTATCTGCAGCCTTATTGAACTGAAAGTTAGTGCTAAATTATTCCTGTGAGGAGCTGTCATTTTTCAGGCAAATCAGGAGCTATTTGAATGGAAAGTGTCCTGTGCACTTTGAAATTTGAAATACAACAAGTACAGCAGGGTGGAGCAACTTTTGAAACAGTGTCACAGTGAAAATAAGACTCCACTGAAAAGCTGAGCATAACTTAGTTCAGCCGGGACATAAAATCAGCAACGCTGGAACACATTAGTTCTTTTTCTACATGTCCTAAGCTGCTTTAGCCTGCCTGCAGTACAGTTGCCTCACATCTTCAAACTGCTTTGGAACCCTGCTCTACCCCTACCTCCTTTTGATGCTGCTTTCATCAAGGCAATGTTATGTCTGTGATCATCGACATCTGCTCTGTTATGTGCTGGACTAAAAAGAAATGTGGGAACGTCCTAGAAAAACACCATTTGTCAAAATATAAATTACTGTCAACAGAAACAGCTATTTTCTTTTGACCATAGATGGCCTGTCTAAAAAAATAATTAGAATAGAGGTATTACACATAAGACCCTGGGTTTAGAACTAGCCCACCAAAGGGTTCAGCCTACTGAATGGCTTTGGAAGGAAGGCAAAATTTTGGACTTGTACCAATTTTTTTTGTTTTATATCCTCCCTATTAACAAAGATATCACATTGCATTTTCATTGCCAGTTTTCCATTAAAATCACAGAAAACTTTTTGTTTTTTCACTAATTATTATAGATTTTCCTCTCTTTTACACTATGTCCACAGTTTTATATATATATATATATATATATATAGATAGATAGATAGATAGATAGATAGATAGATAGATGAAATACAGGTAATGAGCTGCCAGAGCTTTTTCTACAATTGTGCACATTTATTTCTTAAAGTTTAAGCCCAAAGAGCCATGATGACAAGTTTCTTTGATTTACTACATGTAGAAAAACTGAAACATTTTGTTGAAATTGCGCTTCTTTTTCTTAAGACAGCTCAGGGATTAAATGAATAATTGAACTTCTTTACCTTGATTACACTGACAGAAAAAGAAACAATTTGGGTTTTTTCAGTGGGTTAGGTAATCACTTTAGTGTTTTGGCCCACTTAAGATCAAACTGGCTTTCAATAAGAGGCATTCGTTATATCAAATTCAGTCATGTATCTGTTTTGTTTCCACAGGAAGGTGTTCATTGAGTTTGATCAGATACAGACTTTTAACCCAGGTCTGAAGGTACAAAGGGTAACCTTTCTCCCTCAGGGGCAGACAGAAGAAATAGGCTGGTACTTCAGAGATGACCAGCTGTGGTGTGAATATGGATCCCAGGTGAGAAAATTCCCAAGTATCAACCCTCTAAGTTTAGATGATTTTTGGGGTTTTCATACCTTGAGTATTTTCATCCACTTATTTAGGGTTCCAACATGTTGTCCTCATCAATCAGCAGTAAAGATGTTGAACAACAGTTCACCCAGAATCCTCAGGGAGCCTTCAGATTCACAGTGGGCAATATACCCTACTCACTTGACTTCTGCAGTAAGTGGTATTTATAGTGATTTGTTCTTGAGAGCTTGTTCTTTTGTACAGCTTCATGAATATATTTTTATTTCACTTTGTAGCCATGACCCAGAGGAATTGCATCACAGGTTTACGCAGGAAGGTGCGCAGGCGTCCAAAACTTACTTCCAACACTGGAGCGTAAGACTTTTCTTTCTCTCATTCCTGCAGTCTGTCAGACAGCCAAGTCTTTGCGTGCTAACCAAAAATAACCTTAGCGTACTGAGAACAGAAACCTCTGTTGATACATAAACCCTTACGGAGCCTTCCTCTGAGAAACATTTCCCCCTAATCCTTACTGAAAATGTATTTTTGAGCATGATGATAGTCATTTCTTGTCTGTGCAGACTTTATTCCACCTCAGCCCTGCCCACAGCTTCCTCCTCCCAGACCGGTGTTCTAGGCTACAAGTGGGAGTTCATGGGAGACAAGGAGCAATGGACAGAATACCAAGCACATGTAAGGAGGCCATCCAACTATTACAAAGACTCTTATGTGGCTTTAAAAGATATTTAATTGTCATTGCTTAGGTTCCCATAGACTGTATTTAAAAGATGGATGTAGACTGAATGTGCTTTTTGGCTGCTCTCTTGTGCATTCTTTCTTATAGCCAGCAGAGGGTGACTCATCTGATTGCTTTTATGATACAGATGCCTGTGAAAATTCAACCCTATTGTTCATATATGACCTCAGTAAACTTTTTCCTAAAAAGTTTTTGGTTTGAATCGCAAGTTTCAAGTGTTACTTAATGAAACATGTTTTTTGTAAATTATGGTCCCAATTTAAAGTAAAATATATTCTGAAGCAGGGTATTCTTTAAGACAGGCATATTGTATGAGTGGGCAGTGTCCTGGATTTCTCTGTCAGATCCACTCATCACTTGTGACCAGCTGGTTTTAAACATCTAAGATGGCTTAGGTCTGGACAACAAACCAAAGGGTAACGTCAAGGTGTCTACTTCCATCTTTTATGTACAGACTATGAGTTTTCATTGTAAATAAGTAAGAATCAACAGTGATACCAAATTAAAATGAATTTAAAGTGATTAGTCTAATGCAGTCACTATAATCTATCATCACCTTTCGGCTAGATTGAAGTGTATGTTTGTGATAACAGGTTGTTTTAATATGTTTATGTATATGTGGTGTGTGTAGATATGTTCATGTGACAGCGCTGCTATTGAGAGACAGTACCAGTTGAACCAACAGGGCAAGCTAAACTTCCAAATTAAGAGATTCTCATACACACTGGATTTTTCAAGTAATGCACACACTTAATAGCTGCTTTCACATTAAACCAAACTATTAAAGAAGCAAGTTAAATTACCGGTAAAACATTCTGTGCACTGATTTATCACAGGTATGCATCAAGTCAATAACAATATTGGAACTACAAGGTCTGTTAGGAGGACTCCTATATATGGGATTCAAAAGAACAGCAGGTGAGGAGAAACATTTGACTTGGTGGCCAGATATCCCTTGTTGTATGTTAGATGTTAATCTGATTTAACTCAAACACTAGATTTTGAGGGGAACACTTCTCTCTTACATGTGATTGCCACTTACTTTAAACTACTGTCTTCTGTTATTGAACTCAACAACACCTCAAAATAAGCAATATTTGTGCAGAAGTGTATTTGCTCTAATTGTTTTCATCTTTTAATCTTCTGGGGGTTTTTCCAGTTCAGGCACACTGGCACGATGGCAGTTCCTAGATATTGATGGAGCTTGGAAAGATTATTCCAAAGTAAGATGCAACTTTTCTTTTGTTCATGTGTAAATTAGGCTGCAGAAAATCCTGTACATTAGTAAATAAGTTACTTACAACAGTAAAAATCTGTAGTGATGCAAACCTGCAGACGTTGGCGTTGCTAATACAGGGTGTTTCAATAAGATGAACCCAATTTCAGTGTGGTATATTTCTTGATTGCAACATGGGACAATTACACAAAGGTACAAATGGCACCTACTTATGGTCTGTTAAAACTATGATCCGCCCTTTCAAGTGGTAAAGGTTTCATTCACGGGCACTTCGTGGTTGCCGAGATTTGGTGATTTCAAATCAGGTCCATCTTTTTGAAACACCCTGTATGATGATGTTTAACAAGTATAATGTTTACCATCCACATGGTCACTTAATGTCTTTGTGATTAGGATTTTAATTCTTTTAATTCTTATTAATTAAGCATCTCCAAAACTTATTGTAATATACCAAGTTAACCTGAATCCAGATGGGAAGGTCATCCTTCTCTATAACAATGGCTCCTTATCTAGAATAGAATAGCTACTCATCTATAATCTCTCTATATTACAGGTTATGGACTGAAAACCCAGCTTACATATACATTCCCTAGCACAGTTTATAAAACTATAAAATTATAAGGTACACTCACCAGCCACTTCATTAGTTTCACCATATTAGTACCCCACAGCCCCCTTTTTGCCTTCAGACCTGTCTTAATTCTTAATGGCGTATATTCAGCAAGGTGCTAGAAAAATTCTTCAGAGATTTAGCTCCATATTGACATGGTAGCATCACGCAGTTGCTGCAGATTTGTCAGCTGGATGATGCACAGTTGGTAATAAGTGGCCCAAGTATGCTCAAGAAAATAGCCCAAACTGTTGATACAAGGCAGGATGGATCCATGCATCCATGTTGTTTACACCAAATTCTGACCCAACCATCTGAATGTTGTAGCAGAAATTGAGACTTATCAGACCAGGCAATATTTTTCCGGTCTTCTATTGTCCAATTTTTAGCGAGCAGCCTTAGTTTTCTGTAGCCCATCTGCTTCAAGGTTCCACCTGCTGTGCGTTCAAAGATAATCTTCTGCGTACCTTGGTTGTAACAAGTGGTTATTTGAATTAATTTTGCCTTTCTATCAACGCAAAGTCTGGTAATTCTAATCTGACCTCTGTCCACCTGGAGAATTGCCGTTCACTGGATATTTTCTCTTTTTCAGACCATTCTCTGTAAACCTTATAAGATGGTTGTGTAGCAAAATCCCAGTAGATCATCAGTTTCTGAAATACTCAGACAATCCTGTTGGGCACCAACAAGCATGCCACATTCAAAGTCACCTTTTTTTCCCATTCTGATGCTTAGTTTGAACTCTGCTAGCTCGGCTTGACCACATCTACATGTCTAAATACATTGAGTTTCTGCCATGTGATTGAATCATTATTTAACCATTGTGCTAAAAAGCAGTTGAACAAGTGTACCTAATAAAGCGGCCAGTGAGTGTAGAATCATAGTGATAAATAGAATTTTTAAAGAAGTATATTGCCTGATTGCATTTCTTTGATGCCATTTGATGCCATGCAGGGACAATGCAGCATTTCCAGTCAGGAGATTGAGTTCCAGTACCAACTAAACCAATCAGGAACCATGAGATTTTCCACCAGGAACTACAACTATGAGCTAAGCTTCTCTGGTAAGCAGCAAACACACAAAAACCTTTGATATCCAAGTTAAAAGCTCTATTCATAGCTTTGTAGAACTGCTCTCTGAAGCCAGTGCAGCAGGTATTGTAAAGAATATTTCTACACATAAAATCCATACTTGCCTTCTGTCTTTTATAGCCATGACTCAGAGGAACCTGACCACAAACAAAGCCAGATCAGTGAGACGGCTTAATCAGTGATTGAGCAGACAAAAGATTTGGAAGTCAGCTCAACATTGATCCTACCAGTTATCTCAGTGCACGCTTGAGGGTGACTCAATTCACAAGCTGCCTCTTCTCTGCCTCTATCTCTGAAGGCATCTGCTATTCTGTTTTTAATGCAAGTATGACATTTTTTCCAACATTTAACAAGATACTGAATCTGAAAGTAAGTTTCTTCATAGGTGGGGCTAAGGGCTGGTGTTATTTAACTAATGTGGCCTATAACACATTAAATAAGTGGAATCCTTAACAGGTAAATCAATGTCAGGAAAAAAAAGACATCAATACAACTCTTCTTTTAATTTTAAATCAGTTATGTTTACCACTTTCCATAAAAACTACCTCATTTTGTGCTTTAGTAAATCTTAAAATGTTCACCAATCTGCCTTGTAATTTTTGGATTTTTTAAAATGTTTTAACTATTTACCTTTTATTCTTAATGAACTTGCTCATTTCACACACTTTTGCCTGTTTAGAAACTATGCATATAAATCTAAACTGTTTTAACAACACTGTCTTGTAATCAGTGCACTTTGGCTTGCTTATCTCTTCCTGAATTAAAGTTTCTTACATGTACACCACAAAATCTAAAGTAGTCTTTGAAACAGGGGCATGTCTAATGGGGGGCATGGGGTGGCACTGGCCTGCCCTGAAATGTGATTGTACTTTTGACTGCATACCATTTATTTTTAGAATTTTAGTTACTTATTTTGCAGAGTGTAAAATTCATCAAGGGCTGAAACATTAAAGTGACAAGTATTAATGAATCACTCATTATGATCCAGCAATATAATGGATAATTCTGAAAAGTGCCATTCTATACAATGAGTATTTTTACTTAAGGTACTTTAAATATATTTGTGCACTACCAAGCTATTTCAGAAGGATTAGAACTTTCAATGAAGTAAGAAGTCCAAATACATTCCACATTTGTGCAGCACCTCTGTAACAGGATAAATCTGTAATAGGACACGAGCCTGAAAAATCATGCCCAATATTCAATACTGATTTTCTTTCGGATTCAGTATTTTGAGGGCCTCTCCCTGCCTTGTTCTTGGTCTCCCCTATGGCCTTTTATAAAAAAAATATCCTGGAAACACCCCTGGTTTGAAGGCCATCGAACAAATAATGACCACTCTTTGGTAATAGATTGTGCACTTTCCTTTTTTTATGTACAGACTTTCAACCTCAGAGACCAGCACCTCGACACATAAAACAATGCCCACACTAAACATATAGGACAGCAGTAGTATACAATTGATTTTGTAGAAGAATAAGCTTTCATTTTCTCCTTTGGGGTTCTGCTAGGATATGTGACACACACTCCAAAAATTACATCCACTTGGTGATGAAATGAAAACTGCCACATCTTGATCAAAGGACGAAAAAACTTTTAAATCTCGTATGTGAAAAATGGCAAAATAAACAGAACCCGATGATTCAATCAAATGAATAAGTAACACTGCCATCGGTGGCATTTTTTTTTACAAAAACAAAAGATAATCCAATATAAGATAAGACATTTAAACTTGTTAACAATCACCCACAGAAAGACAGCGTGACCCAAGGTACATCTAAAAACTTCAAAATGGTGATTCTCTTAAAAAAATTCAGATTTAGAATGAGCAAACATTAATATCTAGTTATTTAGAAAATTTCACAGACCTGTTATAACAGGTCAAAAAAATTTTAGTTAAGGACACATCAAGCGCTGTTTGAGCCAATTAATATGCACCCTCAAAAATCAACAGCAATTATTGCACACAACTCAGCTAAGGCCTCTTAACCATTGCCACAACAGAAAAAGGCCAAGGCCTTCAGAGCAATCCACTTTTAAATAAACTATATATGGACACTTCACGATATACAGCCAGCACAGGTCTGCTGACAGCTGAAAAGTGCTACAATCAAAATATATGGTGATAATCTTTATTTAATAAACTGATAAACATAAATGGTAGAGCAGAGCATTCTGAGTCCCTTAAAGATCTCGTCAGAGAAAATGTGTTAATATATTCTTCATTGGTCACTACAATTATGAGGAATCATAAGATGCTAATAAAACTTCAGATCTTTTGTGGTCAAGGAAGCGTAACATGCAGCAAAGCAATTCATTAGAGAAGCAAGTGTCAGACAGCTGATGAATTGGAAAAACATTAATACTCAAGGAACAAATGAGTGCTGTCTAGGTTTAAATATGTACCCACGTAAGGCACAAGCATTTTAAAAGGACCTTGCTTTAAATGTTACTCCACATAAGTCATCCATACTGCAGTTAAAAACTAAGCTCTTATTAGAGGCTTGTTAGCAAAGAAGGTGAATGGGTGATCAAAATCAACATGCTTGCAAAGATCTAAATTTAGGAATGGAAAGGGGAAAATTAGCACTAGACTTGATCATAAGTGCAATCTGTGTTCATAAAAGGGAGGTTAGTGATGCGGCGGAGAAACAGACTACACAGGAGCTGCTTGGATTTCCCGATCTGAACTGCTACTGTTGGGCTGTCAATTTGACACCCCTTTTCAGACTACCTCTACATAGGAACCTCTTGGATGCAGATCAGAGACAGCAGGCTTCTCAGAGCTACACTTCAAGCTACCGACAGACTAGATTTAGACATTTTGTTGTATGTGGCATTTGTTTCTGAGCCAGCTCTCTGATCACCTTCAGGCATGCAGCAAATGCTAAAAACAGTCTGGAAAAGCACTAAAGGTTACAAGGATGGCATCAACTCATTGACAGGCCATTATTTGTTGTAATCAGTCTTATATATATGTGTAGTAAGAACAAAGTAGGCAGTTATCATTCACTGTAATCAGTGATTAATAAAAGAAGCCTCTAGTGTTCATATGAAGAAGTGCATATTTTTAAATAAAAATCAATCAGAAGCAAGTATTTTAAAGCCTCAGTGTGTGATATTTAGTCCCAGCTACTAGTAATAATGCCAACTGCACTGATTGCACCTGTCCTCATGCCCCTCCCTTTCCCAACCTGTTAGAGAACCTACGGTGACTGCAAGGGAACAAAACTGCATCCACACGCATTTCCAGTCCAGAGGCTGTATGTAGATTTAATTATGAAATAGAAATGCAATTGAATTGAACAATATTTAGGAATTAGAATTTCTATTTTATACTGCAAAAGTAATACATCAGTGCAGTTCTGCATTATAATTGCATTTTATGGTAAATACTAGCTAGCAGCTATGTGAACGTATTTTAATCTGTTCATTCTGAGCTATTGTAGAAACATGGCAGCACAACATAGTAACACCTATGAAAGGGGACCCATTAACATTGTATGGATAAATATCTTTTTGTAAGTGAACAAAAGCACAAAGATTATTATCCTAGAGCAATTTTACACTAAGTATCAATTATTGTATAGCAATTAATAGTTAAGATAAAAACAGAGCCAAAATGAAAGCTAAGTCCAGGAGACAGGTCTCAAATGTATAACAGTTGCAAGTGCACAGATTATGCCTCCATTTTCCTGCCTGCCTCCTTACACAGGCTTTAATAATTTCTGTTCAGCAAGGAACTGAATGATGAAATAAGGGGGCACCAGGGAAGACCCACAACATACTAAAGAAATTACATCTCTCGGCGGAATTGGTGTCCCCACAGAAGCCCTGGAGAAAGTGACCGGGAGAGGGGGATCTGGGAGTCTATGCTTAAGACTGTATAAGACAGACCCAGATCAGTGGCAGAAGATGGATAGATGCCTACTGAGCCTGTTAACAGGCAGACGACTGCCCACTGGTAACAGTCACAAGAGTGATAACTACTAATGACCAGTCAATGGGATGATGACATTCCAAACAGGACTAAAGGTACAGAAGCCTGAAAATGAGCAGATGAGCAACACAGTAACCACTTCTTTTTCCAGTTTTAAGGGTTGATACAGATGCAAAGTGTTCAAGAAGTGAACTACACTTCATCCACTCAATCATTCATGACATAAACACAAATCCTTCCTGAATAAACTGAGTTGGATTCAAGTCAACCCATGACATTTGGGCTCCCAAGAATGTCAAGTACAAAAACAGTAGGAAACCCCCAGCATTTAAATACCACAGCATAGAAGAAGAAATTTCCACCTCATTGATTTTGTCCTTCTGATCAAGTAAAAATGGAATTCAGGAGCAGTTTAATTTGCCAACAGAAAGTGACCAAGAGTCAGAATTTAAACCAAGTCAGGTTAAAAATACCAACAACAAGACCTTTGAAAGGACCTTAAATCTTCACATTCAGTCAGTGTCCTGTTCTGTGAGAATTCAAGGCTCTTCTGTCCACAGTTATTAATTATAAGAATATATTTAACCTGGAGTCTTTCATTCTCGTTTAGCCAAATAAGTCTTTTAGATCATTGTTGACAGATGTGCTATGTTTAATCCCACTTGGGTTCATGCCAGGGGCAGCAGCAGGTTGAGAAAAGTTCTGTGGACTGAAAAATGGGTTTGCTTGCATCCCAAACCCACCAGGCACCCCTCCCATACCAACTGACACACCCTGCATTTGAGTCTGAGCATTCTGAGCTGAACCAAACTGACTGAGCCAAGGGGTGTTCGTTCCAGGCACAGCCTTGGGACCCATTTGGTTGAGGGTGACTTTGGGCTTGTTGGGTGTAAATAGATTGTCCAAGGCTGACATGTCAGTAGCTTTATTTGTCTGTCCAGTTGTTCCTTGATTCTGTGCAAGGGATCCAAAGTTTGGGGTACTGGTGGTGGTGGCCATTCCACCATAGAGGCCGGGACCTGCAGGTCGCATGCCCATCCCCATGCCTCCTGTCTGGAAGCCCATGGGTGGGTTAAAACCATTTGAGACTGAGGCTCCCATGGAGCCGACCATTGGACCAGAGGAGGGGAAGGCAGACAGGGTGGATCCCTGCACTGGAGCTGGTCGTGGCGTGTTTGTCAAGGACAGGCTGTTTAGAGATGTCATGTTATTGAGTAGGCTGCTGGTCAGATCCTTAGTCTGTAACATAAAAAGAAGATTTATTATCATAAGCCATGAGTGTTTGCATATGAGTGTTTGTGTATGCAGATATTTTTAGGCTTTACCTGTGAATTGGTGGTGGTCGACGCTGGTTTGATCGTCTGTGGTGCTAATGGCTGCTGGTTCCTCAGTTTGGCTGCTTGTTCCTGCTCCTTAGCCAATCGTTGTTTCTCTTCTAGTGTGAGAGACACCTAGGGGTGTGCACAGGAAGAGAGAAAATAAACAAGCTAGACTGCATGTTAAATGAGAAAAAAACAAGTTTTGTGTAAATGAAAAGTGACATCAATCACATACTCTATTAGGCTGTGAGACAGCTGCTGCAGTTTCATTCTCTTTCCCGTTAACCCCTGTGCCACCAAAGATATCATCAATCTGAAAGCAGAAAATGAAGTTTTGCTTCATTGCATTCCAGTGATGGTGTTTACCATTTACAGTCCATTTTCTAAATCTTTTACTGCTTAAGGAAAACATTTAGTGCACAGCTTGTATATTCATGCTGTCAGATCGGTTACTCACCTGAGTGCCAGAACTAGGTTGGTTCTTAATCTCCTCTGATTGGCCGCCTGGATTTGATATGTTTATACTCCTGTTAAAAGAGCCAGTAGAAAACAAAATCAGAATGTCAGAATAGATATTTGCAAGTGCTTAGTTAGTAACACCGTTAACAACAGTACTGACTGTTCATTTTTTTTTATCATGTAGCAGAATTAGCTCAGTCATCCTAGTTCATTTGCATTAAACGCGTCATTAATATTTCTAACTATCTGATTAAACGTCCAGGTGTATATGCGGTTTTATTGCACATGGTGAATTAAAATAAGACCGGCACCTCTGCTGCTCTTGCATGATATGCAGCTGCTCAAGCTTGGTCTTGTGTTCAGCCTCCATGCGGCTCAACATGTCACGGATAACCATCATGAAAGAGTTAAACTGAAACATGGAGAATAGCATGTAACACAGAATGTGTTATGATATTTACATGAACATTTTTCAAAAGATTTACAGGTGAATTAATTATAAATATATGTGCTGCTGATTTTGCAGTACCTGGTTCAGATTGAGGTTGTTATCGATACTAAGGGAGACGAGGTGGGGCAAACTCTTGGTGGCAAGATGCTCTTTAGGGATGCCCAGTTTCTTGTGGCTGAAGGTACATTTATAGATCCCTAAAAGTCAAATAACCAATCCTTCAGTAAACCAAGATATCAAATGACATGATCATATGTGTAACTTCCCCTGAGATGTGGATAAGTTCTTGTTTGTTTACCTAAAATGCCCATGAGTACTGCTGGTTCTCTAGAGGGGATCTGTTGCAGGAAGGGCAGGATCTCATCAATGACAAACCACTTGTCTAGATATTCCAAAATCTTCCCCAGGCACACCAGTGAGTTCACTCGCACCTACACATCGACAGACACACACACAGTGACAAAGCAAATTACGGTATTACACAAGAAATGCTGTGAAAGACAAATTCATACATTTCAGTCTGTGACTGACAACACTGAAAGTCAGAATAAAGCTGTATTAGAAAAAGCACAAAGGCAAAGTAAAGACACTTTAACTAAATATCATGTTGTGGAAGGAAACAGAAAATGACCAAAGAAGACTCACAGCAAGTGAGGATGTCTGTAGGCAGGCTGATTTGATTCGAGGGATGAGAGAGTTCTTCATAGACGGGTAGTCAATCAAGTTTGCAAAGGTTGGGATGATGTTGAGACACAGCTCCTGCTCAGCCAGAGATAAGGTTATTAAACATGACATTCCTATTATGACCCAGTATTCATTCTTCTTGTGCTTGCAAGATAACACTAAAAGGAGAACTAAGAGCACCAGTAATTGTACAAGTAAATGTTCTGAGGTCGCCAAGTGGAATGCTAAAAATAAACCCCACTGAAGTAAAAATTAGCAACTATTTTCACAGTGTTTCTACTTTAGACAGGTGGTGTCTAAAGCAAAAAAGTAACCTGAAATATCAAAAAGGTCTTAGAATATTTATGAAACTGCATCCGTCTATTTCACAAGTCAGGTATACAGTAGCTCCTTCAATAATAATCATGATAAGTTGTGATCAGAACACTTTACACAGCCCAATTTCCACACTGTACCTGGATCTGTACTGAAGGAGCTTCCAAAGCTCTGTAGACCATGGGCAGCACGCTGTTTTTTATATCATCTGGTGGTGTTTTAGTCAGCAATAGGTCCATCTTTTGCAGAAATATCAGCAGAATCTGCACAGCACAGAGACTCAGTTGAGAAAACAAGCGTGAAAAGTGAGAAAACACCAACCTATTTTCTACGGGTGAGTACAGTGGGAGATAGAAGAACGCGAAGACTCATATCAGTGGTTTTAGTACAATTTTTAGTAGTACTAACAATGTAACACACACACACTAGCTGATGTGACAAGAGCATATTCACAGCAGAAAAACCACTCACCATATTACTAGCCTGAAGAAGCGTGGGAAGAAAGATACAGACAAGTCTTGATAAAGCGACAGACCAAGAAAAAAAGCCCCATGCTCTTTAGTTAGGATACAGTCAACTGTTCAATCTCAGTGACAATTCTTAAGTAAAAAAATGCCTAAAAGCAAATCATGCAAATAATTTCAGAGAAAACAAGTTTTTAAAATGGCTATAATTCAATACCTGAAACTATCTGTAACAGTACAGTCTTACCAAACCAGTTATTTCAAACGTGTGTACAAGCATAGATTACTGTGTGTCAAGTTATGTTTCTATATATACCTGGATAGGCTCTTGCTGCTTGAAAACAGGTGTGAGGTCAGGCAGGATGAGACGAACATACTCCTCCTTGGTGCACTCTTCAGCAATCAGCAGCACATTGGGGAGGACAAAGGGAACCATGTCTGGGTTGACAAACTCCGAGGTCAACGCTGGCAAGATTCGATATACAACCACTCTCTGAGAAAAAAACACGACAGAATGGGTGGTAGATGAAAGAATATGACTAATATGACTGATATAATGAACTGTAACACGGCAACACTAAGCAAACTAAGATGTACACAAATGCTTCAGAATGAGAACAAAATTTGCAGTACCCACACTTTAAACAAATCTGTAAAATTGCCCTACAGTACTACTACTATAATTTCTTTTTTGACTGCTTATCTCATCCTTTTCACTTGGTTTACACTGCAGTTCCTAAAAAAGGATTTACCTTTGGTAGTTTGGGCAGGACTTTGGGGAGGCCTTTATAGAACTGGGACTTCTGTAGGTTGTCCCTCTGGAAGAGGGAGTCAAAGTACTGAAGGGTCACTGCACCAACATCGTCAAAAAATGGAATCTGAAATCCACAAAAAATTATTATTTGTTTTCCTTAAAGTAAAGTCAGACATGAACACCATAAGCATGTGAAAATAATGCTATAGGAGTTGCAATGATATTTTTATCCAAGCAGTGACAACACAGACCTTAGTCATCTGGTCAGCATCAGGCCGGACATTGGATGTGACACTGAGCAGCATTTTAACATGTTCCCGCACCTCCTCTGGGATCTTGTTCAACAGCCCTGGATTCATGCTGCTCAGCTACAATTGAAAGAAAGGAATCAACCACATGATGATAACACAAAGCTGAGCTGAATTCAGTTCTTTGTTATAGCTGGGATCTGCTGCACGATTTATCAATACATCAAGTCTCCATTAGTTTGGAGTTGGGATTATTGCTGTCATGTTTCTTTTCTGCCTGAACTGTGAGCTGGCAAATGACTCAAATCTGAACAGAAGACATGAGCTGAGCATAGAAACTGAAAAGTATAGCTGCTTCAAACCAGACAAGCTGCAGTTTACATCTATACCATCCAGACTCATATTTGCAAGGAAATTTAATAGCGAGAAACAAAAGATGTTTTATTTCCCTGTGACCAAGTGCTTTACTTTTAAACTCGAGGCAAAACCAGTATCTTGGCATGGCTAAATATAATTGTTCAAAGTTGAGGCAGATAATCTGATTGTTAGTGACTGCTGTTAATCAAATCCCCTCCCACAGGGAAATCAGCTAAAGTGGATCTGATCTCAAGAAATGAAGTTGAAAATGGTGTTAAGGAATGGACAATCACTGCCTTATATTAGGCAATGTTTGTGCTAAATATGAAGAAATTCCCTTAAGTTGTACAAGACAGACCACATTCATGAGGGTGTGATGCATATCAAAAGCAATGCTGCCACCTAGTATTTTCCCAGGCTTAAAAGTCAACATTACTTTTTTAAAGTGAAAGTCACTAAAACTTATACTTACATCTATAGGATACCTTTACTCACCTGATCCAGCTGCCTGCTGAAACTCTTAAAAATATCATGCTTGTTGACTTGGAAAACAGGCTTGCCCTCATTGAAGACAGCATGCATGACCACGCCCAGAGAGTACATATCAGAGGCAGAGTCACAGCTGACAGACAGTATATACTCAGGGGCCAGGTACTCTGGGTTGGGGAGGCAGAGAGGAGGAAGGTTGGGCTCCCACTCTTTACATGTGTACTTGGGCTAAAGGGGATAAAGAACACAGGAATGTAAAGATGTCAAAAGGCTGCAAGATGTTATTGTGGTAGAAGTCTCTTCATGGCAATAAGCCTGACAGGATGAACTGAGGGAACAAAATTATACCTCAGCATCTGAAGGGTTGTTAGAGGAGATACTGAAGTCAAAGCCCATGATCTTCCATGCTCCACTCTTGTTGAGGATGATGTTCTCTGGACACAGATTGCCATGGACCATTTTCACCCCACTGTGGAGAAAAGACAAACCCTCCGAGATCTAAAGAGACAAAAAATTGCAAGAAAAAGATAAGACTAAATAAATATTGTTTGCCTAAAACAACCCAAAATACACCAGTATCGTGAATGTGATTTTATTCATTTTAACACATTATGACCCAGAATTAGCTTGGAAAGTAAATATGATTCTGTGCTCCTGCAGTAAAAGCTGTATAACATCCAACATATGCTAAATGTTTCTAGATCTCTCAGCCCTAAATTTCCTCCTTTATATAACACATGTATACTCTATGGAAAAAAAACAGAGAGAAATTAGAACCAATGCAGGTGACAGAGATGAATGTAGAATGTTCACTGGTATTACACAGTCAGAAAAGATCATAATACTGAAAGGTGAGCAGTGAGGCTTGACATTAAGCAGGTTCAACTGGCTTTGAGAAGACACAGTATATGAAAGCATTTTTGATCTCTAGGCACAGGCAACTTGCTACTATAAAAACTAGAAAATGTGCTCCAAATGAACACCAGAATTTCTCGCTGAGTAACGTGTCAACACAAACTGGGAAGTTGATTATTGCAACTCCAGTACTAGCCAATGAGCAGAAGTGGAAGTACTTCTGTGTAAAGAAACATATAATTTTGCACAAAATATAATTTCCCATGTGTTTTGCTTAGTTCTAAATGCATATTGTGTGACAACAAGGGTTTATTAGGCACCTAGTAATCAGAATACTTTATTAATCCCAGGGGGAAAATTGTATAAGTACGAAGGATCTTCAAGTTTTTAACACATCAAGAAATGAAATAACTAAAATGGAAATTATTAGGTTGATGGCTTGGCAGAAAGTTAATAAGCAATAATTTTGATAGTTCAATGAAAGTGCCCATAATTCCCTGGTTCAAGCTTCTAAAATCTGAATGTCTGACTATTTTTTAAACACAACTTCTTCTTTTAGTTGCTCCCTTTAGGGGTCACCACAGCAGATCTTCTGCCTCCATCTCACCCTATCCCTTGCATCCTATTCTCTCACACCAAGTGTCTTCATGTCCTCTACTCTACATCCATGAAGCTCTTCTCTGTGGTCTTCCTCTTCTCCTCCTGCCTGGAAGCTCCATCTTCAACATCCTTTGTCCAATATATCCACTATCCCTCCTCTGCACATGTCCAAACCACCTCAACATTGCCTCTCTAACTTTATCTCCAAACTTCTCAACCTGAGCTGTCCCTCTGATGTACTTATTTTTAATGATTTAATCCATGATCTAACCCATCTCAAATCCATCTGTCATTCCTACTGCACATTTCACCACTTATTCACTGTCCTCATATATGTCTTGCACCACCCTTATATACTTCTCTGCCACTCTTGACTTCTTCATACAATACAACAATTCTTCTCTAGGCACCCTCTCATGTGCTTTCTCTAATCCACAAAGATCTTTGAGAGCTCTTCTATGACAGTAAAGTCACTGTTTGAAGTTTTAGACTTTAGGTGGACCAACACAAGGAAAACAAAGTGTCAACATATGCACTGGGCTTTTAAAAAATTGATAAAAGTGCAGCCCTACAAAAAGTAATCTCTTCTGGCTACATGCTCACCTGTAGCAACCCATACTTTGTCTCCACATCATAGAGTTTGTACTCCTTGATATCACTGGGCACAGGGCTGGGCAGGTTATCCCACTGGCCCAGCACATTGGACAGACTGGCAAACACTGGCTCTGTGCAGAATGCCAAGCAGTCTCTGAGGGCCAAATAGAGAAATGTCAGCACTGGGTTTTTTAATGTTAAGTTATTCTTTAACAGACAGAAAATGAACAAAACTGCAAGAGTAAGAACAAACAGAAAAGCATTATGAATTTAGAGCTGGTGAAAAAGAAAGAAAGTACAAGGTAACTTCAACCTCAATTTGCCCTTTGTTTAATCATGATATATTCAGTGACACAGACACATTCAAACAAACACATCTCTTATGCTGTTTTTTCACCTCTAATGTGAAGTTCTTCTGAGCTGTGACTCATTCAGGTTTATCCATAATATACATACATGGTTGTTTGAATTCATGTGTGTTCTTTGTGAGCGTTTTAATCACCGTGACTCTTCCAGAGGATGTTGAACAGTAAGGAGACGGGGGTGACGCAGTCTGGTCAGCTGTTGCACCCCTCTTTTCAGTGAATCAATGATTTGGTCCTTCTCAAATTTCTGATACTTGTCAAACATTTTCTTATCAAAAACAAACACTGCTACCTCCTGGAGGGTTAAAAACAGACAACAACAACATAGTGACATTAACAATTTTTAAGCCTAGATCCATTCCTTTTGTGGACTGTTTTTGGCTGAACTCAGCAGCACAAGCCCAGTAGATCATTTATCAATTCAAGTTGAGTCTGAACTTGTACGATGAGACGATGGCCTGGTCAGAGGGAGATATTAACTCTCACACACCTGTTTGGTGGACTTCTTGGTCCCATTATAGATCCTCCAGCTCAAACCAGGACCTCCACTTGCAATGTGTCGTCCGACCTCAAACTCCCGAGTCACTGGGTTACCCATGACAGCGCTGGTGACATCTGCTGTCACCTTAGTGACAGTGCTTTTTAGTTTGTTCAGCATGGACTCCATGTTCAGGCTCGACCTGGCAGCTGAGATAGCACACTGATGATGACCATTAAGCAAAGATTAAAAGTTCAAGACATGAATTAGTCATTAGCTTTTGCAATCAGCCCCTACGTTGCACGCACATTTATATTCCAATATTATTCTGAATATAACAATATCCGGAATTTCACAAGGACCATGTAAACAGTAAATTCTATTTGGATTTTGGAAATTAGGACTTATGCTGGATGTAGCAATTTTTTGATAAAGATGTAGGATATGGTCATGTTATTTGGGTATTACATTCATTCTGCTCACAAAGCTCAACAAAACCTTGCACTTCTGGTCAGAAGGAGAAACACACCTTCTTTTGAATAATATAAAAGACTTGGACATAAACAGGTTTTTGGATTAGAGCAGATACAACTCCACCAACTTTCCTCTTCTTTTTTCCTGTTTCAGAATGGGCCTTTTTGATGTGACAATACATGTAAGAATAAATACTCCCTAAACAGTAAAGCAAATAAGTCTGTTTCTTCATATGACAGAAAGCTATGCACCTTTCTGAACTAAAATGTCTAATAAGCTTGAATAAATGTAACCCTAATTAATTAACTGCACTACAATGCTGGCAATTTTCCTTTGGCTGTGGTTAAAACCTCTTTAGGGAGGTAAAGAGAATTCCAGAAGGCAAGAAAACCCTGATAAAACACACAAGAGAGTTCATAAAACATAATTCCTGCTTTTTTGCCCATTTAGCATAATTTTATCTTCTTCGGTTATACAAATATGTAGTAATTTTTGTTAGAGAGTATCTTTTAGTCCATTAGAAATTGCAAAATCTTAACGCAATACCGATGTTATCACAAGCAACATTTTGTGATTTCTATCCCTACTAAGGAGCCTCTGCAGAACACAAGGGGATATTCCTCAGCCATTTTACTTTTGTTGCTCCTAACCCTAACAGTCGAGGTGCACCCACTCCTGTCCGCAGACTTTTGCTGGAATGAGTCACCACCGATGGAAACTTATTTTCTCTATTTGTCAGCTTTGTAGGATTTTGTCTTCTTCAGAATATGGGCAAAAACAACATTTTGTACAAGCAGTTGGTGAAGGAGACAGCTGTATGCTCCTGGCAATGCTAAAGCCTTCAACAATCCATTAGACATGCACTCATGCACCTGCTTGAAAATTTGCACATCAAAGTCCCAACCAGCGTCCTGCTTGTGCTGGCCGAGGAGAATAAGCGCTGTAACAATCCAAGCTGTCCCCAGAAATATAAAATGACTCAGAGCAAACTCACCACACCACATTAATGCTCTCTTTCAAAATACTCCAGCACATTAGGCAACAGCGAGTCATACAAAAGAACACGGCTAACAGTAACAAAGCAAAAAAATGTTTTCATGTGAACAGTTCTTTAAGAGTTTCTCCCTTTCTTGAGTGGCCTTCTACACCTTTGATGTTTAAACTGAATAAGCTTCTGGCAAATATCATCCATACATTGCCATGCATGCTGCAGACATGTTATAGATGAGCATAAAGGCTTCATCCATAACAAGCCTAACAAATACATCATTACTGTATGCTGCTCTCAAAGTATAATTAATCATACACATACACTCACAATTACACAGTAGGACGCCTCTCTGTTGTCAAACTGAGGGCAAAGAGTTTTGCCAGGCCAGGTGGGTTTTCTACCAGTCTTGGAGGTTAAAATCATGTTGGGCAGGTGAATTAAATTTGGGCTCTTTTGGTATCAGTTTGACAGTGGGTGTATTCCATCCAATCAGACATCATGACCCTGAAGACAGGGTCAGGATGAGGCTCAGGAGAGTCAGTAGACAACCACACGCACAGCACGGTTGACTCTGTGGACGGTGTGTGCTACTCAATCTTTCTATAGCAAAGCAGCAAGTCAGGTGCACTATTAGATGACAGCAAGAAGAAGATGCCAAAGTAGGACGGAAACTACAGAAAGGAGTGGGAGAGTGATGTGGACCTGAAGCAATGGATAATGTTATCTTAAACAGATTATACCAAAGCTCACTGCAGATTCTGCAACACAGATTAGGGCCTCACCTGAGCGACTTGAAAGACCATGTCGAAACAAACATGCAGTGCCTACCTAGAGTTAAGCCTTTCGCAGCCAGTAAAGCTAGACTGTCATTCTCCAGGTTGCTTGTAAATGACAGGTGGCCAGTGCTTTCAGTCTTGAAGGTGGTTATAATGCACAACTGTGTTCCTGCCAACCGGCAGTAAAGAACAGAGGAAGATCTCGCTTCTCTCTCTGTCGATTTTGGTTTTGTGTGTGTCTGCATGATGCAGTACAGTGGCCTTTAAACAAAAATCCAATTAATGTAAAAATATTGAGGGCAGTTTGGGGCTGGAAACAGCTTGGGCAAACTAAAGTCTGATGCCGTCTGTCGTGTCAGTATAAGAACCCCAACCTAAAACAGTGATGCCTCGTTAGAAGCTGCGGAAGTGCTTCAGCAGAACTAAAGCAATATTCTGGCACATTGATCTGTCTGGAATGAGTGGCAAAGGCCAGAAAAAAGCAATGCCAGTGTATTACTTCACATGAATGCAACCCTGTGACTATGATTTTCCGTGCAACAGGCTTTATGGCTGCATGCTGAAGAGAAACGATGTAGTCGAAATGTGTGATTTACTTGACTTCATAGGAACTTGTAGACGGTTATACCAGCTACTAGCATGAGAAAGTCGTTAGCGCGTCAGCAGCAGGGTCCTAGAGAGCTTTTAAATAGCATGAAGGACTGTATAGATAAAAGGACGTAGCTAATAACAGGTTAGTAACTTTGAGAGGATTGAACACGAGAGGATCAAACTACATATTAGCGTCGGTTTGAAAGTGCCGTGTGTCGCTCAGGGTGGTTGTCATGTCTGATTGTGAAATACCTCGATGTTAGCCACGTTAACCGTGTTGTTTTCCGCACAGTAACACCACCATTAAGGTTAACAGCTACCTTCCCGATCCTTCTTTTAACCCCTTATCTACCTGTGTCGTTGACATCATCGTTGCGATACGTTGGCTCTCTTTCCCCCCCCTACAAGAACACGGCAGTCACCTGCCGAAGCTAACTAGCCAACAATGCACAAGTAGACAGCGACGTTACAGTCAAACAGCGATCATTTGTATCCAAAAACGCTCACTTACCTTATTATAAAAAAAAGGGGTGTCCGTTACACTTCTTATTTCCAGAGGACTCTGAGCTGTGCCGCTGTCAGTAGTGGCTGTGAAACACAGCCCCCATGTCTTCCAGTAGCATACGAAATGAGTTAGCCTGCTACGCTAGTGAGCGAAGAGCCCGACTTCCGAGGTTTTTTTTTTGTTTTTTTTAACAGAGTCAGGTGCACCAACGTCATCTGAAACCAGCCATCAAACACTCTGATTTTAGTCAAGTTAAAGCTGAAATAACCATAAATGTACTCTGTTATTTTACACTTAATTAATTTAAATGATGCTAACATAATAATAAACCATTCAACGAAAAAAGGCTATGAATACAAATGTGTTACCTATAACACAAACACATTTACAATACTAATTCTTTTTTTAAATTCCCAGCCTATTTTATTTGTGCCTTTGTATATAAATTTGTGAATAAACTGTACAGTTACACTGTGCATAAAATCTCTTCATGTACAGTTTAGACCATGGTTGTCAAACTTACGGCCCGCGGGCCACAACCCGCCCGCTAAAGGGTCCAGTCCGGTCCAGTCGATGGCTTTAAAAAATGCGGAGATTTCAGATAAGGAGGGTATAAATTTTGGATTTTGAGCTGTGTTTTTTAATCAATTTTAAAGCCTTCTTACTGACAAAATAACCCATGGCCTGTCATGCACCAAAGAAGGAAATCAAGAGAGAAAATTGTTTTTTCTTTGTTATTTAACAATTAATAACAGAAAAGTTCCCATTTTCAGTATTTCAGTTGAATTTTCTGGTGTTTAAAGAGTAAAAAAATGATTTTTTAAAAACTTTTAATTACAGGATAAAATCCCTTTTTTGTTGTTGTTTTTATTACAGCATAAGCCCTGTTTCTTTGCTTTACTACAGCAGCATTTCTTTATAATGCTGAACACGTGTTGTTTTTTAAGATTTATTTTTTTCCTGTATTAGTGGACAGACCAATGGGGGAAGAGCAGGAGTGGGTGATATGCAGGAAATGGGCTGAATCTGACAAAACCAGGCCTCTGTAGGAGGACTATATCCTCCTCAGCACTGGTCACCTGCTCAACCAGGCAAGCCATCGTGCAGCCCTGAAAGAAGTATTTTGAAAATTGCATTTCCTTTTCTTAAGACATCTCAGGGATTTAATGTGAAGTTAAACGTCTTTACTCCAAAAGTAGATGTACCTTCGGCTGCTCCCTTGTATTGTCCCCAAGGGGTCGCCACAGTGGGGAACAATTTGGAGGTGTTTTTATTTCTAAGTTATCGGGTAGTCACTCTACTGGTCTGGCCCACTCAGGATGCAATTGACAAATACTTCCCTTTCTTCCCTGAGATACGCCAGATATGCCACATTTTCAGCTAATAGCTCTTTGGGAATCACCTTATTGGTGCAAAAATACTATTTTGTCTGTCAGACTGTTATCTTTGACATTTTTCAAAGATTAAACTAAAGAAATGAAAACAAATTGTGTTTTTGCAACAGGCAATTTCAAATAGGTTCTTCACTAAGTTGTCATTTGTGAACACATCACTGGTTCATTCCTTGTGTCAGGTGCCTTTTTATGCTTGAATGATTTATAGGTCAGTGTCAAGTAACTTAACAAACTAACACACAAACAAAAAACATTCCTCTGAAAATGGTCGGGTACAAAGACTAGACTGAAAATGCAACCAATGTCCAAAGAAAAACTTTGAAAGACCTTCATAAATCCTGGGGAACCATTTCTCAAGACCACTTTAAAAGTGAAAAAAGTATGGATCCTTAGAAGCAAAATATAAAGAAATGTATGGAGGCTCAAGACTTTTGCACAACAATGCATACTGCTCTTATAAACCATAATTAAGAAAATGTATACTTGGTTCAAATAAATGGGAAACCACAACAGAGATCATGTGTTTTATATACAGTCCCCTCTAAAAGCAATTAATGATTTTTTTGCTCTGCAATGAAATGTGTGTGAGATCAAAAAATGAATTTGAGGAGAGATCAGACTTTCAGCTTTTATTCTCTGGTATTTACATCTAGATATATTAAACAACACAGAATGTGACACATTTTGTATCAAAGCCATACAATTTTCCAAGTGAGCAAAAGTATTGGAAAACAACAGGTGTGTCATATAAGATTGACTGTTTAAATAGCCCTGGATATCTACTCTCGGTTCAAGCTTTAGAATGTCCTGAAAAAAGGAAACCTATGGTGTTCTGAGTAACATAATAACCGCTCATCCAAGGAAAACACCTGATAAGACAAATAATAAGAGCAGTACAGAAAAAAACCTAGAACAGTCTATAACTTCATGAACAACTTCTAAGTGCAGAGATGAGCCTCAGCAGCTCTGGAACAAAGTTTTATCGGCTGATGAGACAAAAATGAACCTCAACCAAAGTGATGAAAAGGTCAAAAATATGGAAAAAGAAGAGATCTGCTCATGATCCTAGGCATGCATGCTCTTCTGTGAAGCATGGTGGAGGCTGCATTATGGCATGGGCTTGCATGGTGCTTCTGGAACAGACTCAATCATTTTTACCAATGATGTAAATCGTAATGGCAGAATGAAAGCAGAAGCCTACAGAAATATATTGCCTGCCAGTTTACAAAGAAATGCATCCCAACTAACTGAGGGAAACTTTACTATGCAGCAAAACACCCCAACAAAGGACTTAATCAGAAGAAAAATGTAAGGTTTTGGACTGGTCAAGTCAATCACCAGATCTTAACCCAACTGAACAAGCAATTCTCCTGAACAGGAACCTGAAGGGAGGAACCAGGCAAAACAAAACTATAAGATGCTGTGGTAAAACCCTGGAAAGGCATGTATGATGCAGAAACAAGTCAAGTGGAGTCTGTGGGTCATACACTTGATGCAGTCGTGAGCAAGGCGATATTTAAGTATTTTTAACTTTCATTTTGTTGAAAACATTCTGTTGCAATACTTGTGCTCACTTGAAAAACTGTGCATTTGATACAAAATGTATGTTCCATGTTGTTTAACATATCTGGATGTAAATACCAGGGAATAAAAAGCTAAACTTTTGCTCTTTCTTCTCATATTGATCTCACACACAAACCTCTTTAGTGCACAGTAAAAACAAATGTTCCATTAATTGTGGAGAAGACTGTAGCATAAAAAACACCTCACCTTTTCTTTGTCAAATTGTAAAAACAATGACCCTGTACTGCAAAGATAATTTTTTGTAGCAGTTACAGTAACAGAGAATTGGATCAAGTATGATGAAACATCTGCAATGTCAGTATTGTTAAAAATCCTAATCAGAAAACAGTAGAATTAAGGATAAAAAAAAAATCATTGTAATTCTCATTTATTCTCACTATGTCCTTATAACCACAATATCTGGATCCCACTGAAACACGCAAAGACTTTTTGAGAGAACAACCTTTATTAAACATGTTAATTTGACAGAAAGTAAAGCATGTTTCAGCATCATAAAGTGCATTTTATTATGATTTCAGTATTTTGGAAAATAAAAGATGCTGAATAAAATAACATTTGCCTAAACAGTTTTTTAATGACCATGGCTTTATTACAGTGAGGCATCTTGGTCAAAGATTAAATTAGTAGTCTAACATTATCCAGTCAGACCAAACCAGACTTTTTCAGTGAGGTCATGTCTGTCTTTCAAGTAAAATCCTGAAAGTTACAATTTAAAAATATTTAAATTACTGGCACTAAATTCATTACCCTTCACTAACCTTAACTACAGTTATCCTGACACCCCTTCTGCTTTAATTTAATAATGAAACTTTTGTTAGACTGCTCACAAACTATAAACAATTTGAACTATTAGTGTTTTTCTTTCCAGTATAGCTACCAAAATAAGACCCTCAAAATGTCATTATTTGCTATGTAGAGAAATTATTGCCTAATCAAAGTGAAAAGCACAGCAATATTCCCAAAGCCCTCACCAGCCTAACTACAATACAAAACAACTTTAGTATAACACTAAAGCTTTACAGCACCTCGACCTAGGAAGTACTTCAGTACGTACACAAGCTGTTCACTTATTGCTACTTCAAAACAGCCATCTAACTGGCTGATAAAATTCATATAATTTGATTTAAGTAAGCCCTTTACACCCTTTTAATGCTTTATTTTAATTTCTAGTTAAGTTTCTAGCTAAATTGTAAAGAAAATAAGATATGTGCCAACAGTGGTATTTTGTTTTTTAAATTATACTTTACCATACCTGGTCATACAGTAAGCAGCACTGTTTTCAAACTAAAGCAATACCTTTTACATAAATTTCTATGTGTGTGTTGACCACAAATTTACAAATCAAAACTTCAACTATCATTACCTCTTGTGATTCATGTGGATTTAAAGAGGTTACAGCCATGGTAACATGCTGTTAGAATACCATCTGTATTTAATAGCCATCTCAGGGTTCATTCCCACTCTACATTTCAGAGATTAGAGTTGTGACTTTATGCAAGTCAATACTCCCATGTTTAATTAGACTCATGATATGCATTAAAGTTTTAATTCTGCAACTGCACCCTGAATGTGCCAATGATGTCAAAGCAGTACCAGTTACTTGTACGTTTCAGAAAGTGCTAGAGAAATGCTGGAGGAAGACCACAGGGTGATGTTTCTCAAACTCTTTGAGCAGCCTCCTCTTCTCTTTGACAGGCATGCTCTTGCTTGAGGAAATGTCACAAAGAAGCTGTTTGAGGCTCTCCAGGGTGGTAGCCTCGCGCTGATCCTCATACTCCTGTGGAGTCACCTGCTGGCAGAAGGTGAATGCTGCAACACAACAGAAAGAGGATTTTATGCTTGTAGGCACAGTGGTACAAGTGGGGTTTTTTTTGGTGTGAATTTGGAGCAACAGCACCTCCATCTGGACAAAACACCTAACATTTTGGATCAAAAGTTTTTACTGTGGAGTCCCTGCGTAAAGAGAAACCATTTGTCAGGTTTGTAGCTGCAGTTGTGGATACTGCGGTAGATTAAATTTCAAAACATGGGGACAACATTGTCTGTAGTACAACACATCAGAAACATTTTGTTTCTCATTACAGTTACATACACAAAAAAATTGAAGGTTGGTGTATATACACTTACTTCATTAGGTACACCTGTTGAACTGCTCATCACCACAAATATCAGATTGGCAATACAATGCATTTAGCATGTACACAAAGTTGAGATGAGCTTAACTTAGCAGATAAGAATGGGGAAGAAAGGTGATTTAAATGACTTTGAACATCACTTGTTTGTTTTTGTCACAAGGGCTGGTCTGAGTATTTCAGAGAGTGATGATCTACTGGGATTTTTTTTGCCCAAATATATCTGGAGTTTACAGAGACTGTCCAAAATTTAAAAAAAAAATTCCAGTGAGCGGCAGTTCGCTGAGTGAAAATGTCTCGTTGATGCCAGAGGTCACAGGAAAATGGTCGGACTGCTTCAAACAGGACAGGAGGCAACACTAAATCAAACTGTTACAACCAAAGTATGCAGAAGAGCATTTCTGAATGCACAACACATCAAACCTTGAAGATGGGCCACAGCAGCAAAAGACCAATCCAGTCTCAATTTCTAGTGTGATCATTAGATGATATGGTCAGAATTTGGCATAAACAAAACAAAATCATAGATTCATCCTGCCTTGTATCAATGGTTCAGGCTGCTGGTGGCGTAATGGTGTGGAGAATATTTTCTTGGCACTCTTTGGGTTCTTAGTACCAGCTGAGCATTGTTTAAAAACCAAAACCTCTCTGAATATTGTTGTCCATCCCTTTATCACTACAATGTACCCTTCCTTCTGATGACTACTTCTAGAAAGATAATATGTCACAAAGCACAAGTCATCTCAATCTGGTTTCTTGAACATGATAGTGAGTTCACTGTACTCAAATGGCCTCCAAAATCACCAGATCGCAATCCAATTTAGCATTTTTGAGACGCATCATGGATGTGCAGCTGACAAATCCGTTGCAATTGTGTGATAATATCATTTCAAAATAGACCAAAATATGTGAAGAATGTTTCCAGCACCTTGTTAAATCTATGCCATGAAGAACTAAAATCAGTTCTGAAGGCCAAAAGAGAGTCTAACCCAGAACTAGCAAGGTGTACTTAATGAAGTGGTCAGTGAGCATAAACAAAATGAGTTGCTATCTAACGCGATGGCCGACTGTGTAATATTTGCTGGATTGTAAATAACATTTAACTTACTGGCAAATGAGTCAGGGTCTTTTCCCTGCTGCATAGTCCTCAGAGTTCTCCTCACGGCTTCAATGAGGGTTGTAGGTGTCTATAATTATTGCAGGAAGAGTACAAGGAAACACTGTAAAAACTATCAAGTGCCTATAGAAGCAACACAATGAAGAACTTAAAAAGTCAATTTAAGATAGCCCAGATAGAAATGCATGTTTGTGTAACAAGAAAGCTTCAAAAGAGTTTTAAGACGACAGAAGTGTACCTTGAAAAGCTCAAAGTTATTGTCCATGAGAAACAACACCAGAGTTTCACTTTGCAAACGAGTCAGTTCATTATTCTGAACAAGTGCTCTCTGAAAAGTGCGGCACACCAAGGTCCGGTTATCAGTCTGAAAGAACAAAAAAACACCAGAGTGTCAAGAGATTATTTAATCATATTAACTACTGATACAACATAATATACAATTCTACAAAATTAAGCTACACTAGATTCAGATTATTCAGTGAAATTGCATGAAACATGTTCAGTTGTTTTCTATACAGACTGTTTCTCTTCCTTATTCTAAAATGCTGGAACTACCACCATGTTTACCTACTGGCAAAGTACCTGTTTCTGCAGACGGCAAGCATCTGGATGTGCTGCTGTTGCCATGAAGGTCAGTAACCTCCGCAGTTCATCTCTCACACTCGTCTCCAACAGCCGCAAACAAAGCTGAGATGCTTTGATGGCATCTTGCACTTTCCCTTCATCTGGAGATCAATAAGACATGTTCAAGAGAATATTAACCCTAATGAAGAGAATAAAACTACACGACATTCACAACATTGTCACTTAATGCTTCATACCATAAATCATAAAGTCACTATACAGTAAATGGCACACATTTGTTTCTTACCCAGTAAATTCAAAATTGCAGCATGTATGTCCAGGTAACGCCCTGAAATAAGCAGAGGTTTTTGCTGTCCATTGTAGTATTTGGCAATAGTATCAAACAGCAGCCTCTTCTGGCCTGCCATATATTCTGAATTGGCATCCTCCAAAGATATGCCACTATGTTGACTGAGCTGTTCCCCCACAACCACAATCAACTGGTCGGGAAAGAGCTCCAAGCAGTCTGCTGCTGCCAACAGCCACCCATCCGACCTAGAAAAAAAGGAAAAAAAAGAGAAAAAGAGAAGATATTATTGTTTTACTGTCACTGTAGGGATGATGGAACACATTAATAAATGAGTTTCTAGCTGCAGTGCAGAATTGTTAAGGGATCACTCAAAGCACTGACTGGGGTAGGTTAAGTGTTTCAGGAAGCTCTCTTTCCAGACATGTGTTAGAGATAACCAGATCCTGGTTTGCCAGTGGACCTTTGAACACCTGGGGATGAACCCTTTCAGGAGAGGTAAGGATGCAGTCCAACATGGGCAATTCTACTAACTGTAGCAGCTGCAACACAGTCTGCTGTTTCCAAACCTCGTCCACCGCTATGGAAAGAGGAAAGATCAAAAAGACGAAACACGTTTGAGAAAAATATATTTTAATCCTAAACTAATATGCTCACCCCCTACCCACACTATGCTAGCAAATACGGACTGATTTGTTCATTACCAGCTTTGGAAAGAAAGACAGAAGATGCAGGGGCTTTGGTGAGAGATGGAGACAAAGATGGTTGCAGATTGATGGTCCTTAGCAGCCTTTCCACCCTCCTGTCTGATGGTCCAATTGCAAGTGGATTGGCGATAGTCCTTACCTCATTCTGCCTCCTGAAAGAGCAAGAAGCATTTTGATGATCAATAAAGACTTTAGTATGCATGTGCACTTTTCCTACATAACAACACTGATATATAAATTTCCAATATTTTTACATGGACAGACTTAAGTTTAAACAGTTTAAATTACAACATGAAATAAATGTAAACAAAAAACTAAAATCAAAGAACATACACTTTTGCAGTGTATGAACATTTATAGCTAGATAGATAGATTTTTTCCTCACTGTCTAAAATTAAATCAGACTAAACTAGGATGTTATACAATGTCTGTTGGAGATGTTTAATACCAAAGTCCCTTTAAATGCTAAACTATGTGTGCTTGGAATATACTCAAAGAACTTTCTACAAAAGAGACAGTATGCAGTTTTGGACTTTGGACTTCTACAAGCCAGGAGAGCTATTGCACTATGCTGGAAGAGTATGGACGCTCCTACAATGAAGATGTGGCTGAAGGAACTTTCTGAATGTATTGGACTGGAAAGCTTAACATACATTGCCAAGGGCAAACGAAAAGACTTTGATAAACTCTGGGAACCATATATGAATATGATGACAAATGAAAGTGTTAGATTTTTCTGAAATGATTTATGAATACTGTAAAATGTAGTCCCCATTTTCTTTCTTCCTCCCTCTGCCCCCCTCCATTTTTTTTTTAATTATTTTTATTTATTTATTTATCTAATTTTTTTGCTCTTTCTTAATTTATTTTTATTTCTTCTATTTTTTATTTTTTATGATGCAAGGGTATGCAGTCTGTGTGT